>WNWK01015288.1:0-48348 GCA_009830355.1 Cherax destructor
TAGTATGACAGGAGGGTAGTACCTCCTGGATGGTTGCTTTGACACTTATGACAGGAGGGTAGTACCTCCCTGGATGGTTGTTTGTGACACTCGTATGACAGGAGATAGTACCTCCCTGGATGGTTGCTTGTGACACTAGTATGACAGGAGGGTAGTACCTCCCTGGATGGTTGTTTGTGACACTAGTATGACAGGAGGTAGTACTTTCCTGGATGGTTGTTTGTGACACTCATATGACAGGAGGGTAGTACCTCCCTGGATGGTTGTTTGTGACACTAGTATGACAGGAGCTAGTAACTCCCTGGATGGTTGTTTGTGACACTAGTATGACAGGAGGTAGTACTCCTGATGGTTGTTTGTGACACTAGTATGACAGGTCTTCCTGGATGGTTGTTTGTGACACTAGTATGACAGGAGGTAGTAACTTCCTGGATGGTTGTTTGTGACACTAGTATGACAGGAGGTAGTAACTTCCTGGATGGTTGTTTGTGACACTAGTATGACAGGAGGGTAGTACCTCCCTGGATGGTTGTTTGTGACACTAGTATGACAGGAGGTAGTAACTTCCTGGATGGTTGTTTGTGACACTCGTATGACAGGAGGTAGTACCTCCCTGGATGGTTGTTTGTGACACTCGTATGACAGGAGATAGTACCTCCCTGGATGGTTGTTTGTGACACTCGTATGACAGGAGGTAGTACCTCCCTGGATGGTTGCTTGTGACACTAGTATGACAGGAGGTAGTACCTCCCTGGATGGTTGCTTGTGACACTAGTATGACAGGAGGTAGTACCTCCCTGGATGGTTGCTTGTGACACTAGTATGACAGGAGGGTAGTACCTCCCTGGATGGTTGCTTGTGACACTCGTATGACAGGAGATAGTACCTCCCTGGATGGTTGTTTGTGACACTCGTATGACAGGATGTAGTACCTCCCTGGATGGTTGCTTGTGACACTAGTATGACAGGAGGGTAGTACCTTCCTGGATGGTTGCTTGTGACACTAGTATGACAGGAGGGTAGTACCTCCCTGGATGGTTGCTTGTGACACTAGTATGACAGGAGGGTAGTACCTCCCTGGATGGTTGCTTGTGACACTAGTATGACAGGAGGGTAGTACCTCCCTGGATGGTTGCTTGTGACACTCGTATGACAGGAGGTAGTACCTCCCTGGATGGTTGTTTGTGACACTCGTATGACAGGAGGGTAGTACCTCACTGGATGGTTGCTGTCTACCATCCAGCTACTTAGGTACACCATCCCAGTACTGAAAGCTGCTAATACAGAAGGTTTAATTTTGTCTGATATGATCTTCTATACCAAGAACAAACCTCATTGTTTTTTTTCTTCAGTTATTTTGGCAAACCAATATTTGCTTTATAAGACGAGCTAAGAAATTCAGAATAAAAAATACGTAAATTCTTTCGATTCTCGTCAAAAATTAGCCTTGTTTACATCCTCTACATTTTAATAATATGTTAAGTAAAACGACACAAGTGCAACTAACGTCATATTTTACTGTAGCAACGTTTCGCTCTCCAGGAGCTTTATCAAGCCTTCATAAAGCTCCTGGAGAGCGAAACGTTGCCAAAATAAAATGTCACATTAGTTGAACCTGCGTCCTTTTACCTAACATATTTTTGTTAAAAAAAAACATACCACGGGTGGGGTTCGAAACCCACCCGTGGTATGGTTTGTTTGCAATCGTGTCATTACGATTTCGTGAGTCATATTTTTGGTAATTCTACCAACATTAACATTTTGATAATATTTTTGATCTTAACTTAGGGAATATTAAAGAGAAGTAGACAGAATAGACGTACCCTTTTGACATTTTTACATATTTAGCCTAGGAGGTTTATGTTAAAGTTGGTAATGAGAAACTAACAGCTGACAAACATACACCAGCAGAATACAACGTTGAGTATATGTCTCTTAGTGTATATATAGAATGAGTTTACTTTAATCCATATTTTAGATATTAAAATATTCTTGACTGTTGGTGAAGAGGTAACATGCAGTCTTAATGACCCTCGTGTAGTCAATACGCTACAAGCCTCATTAATCAACCAACCAACGCCAGTGAACCTTCTATTACATCTAATTTCGCTCTAATTAGGTCAATATGTAAATAGATATAGACTGAGAGAAATTATACAAAATACTGACAAGACAGAAAAGGACACAGAAAGAGTATAACGAGATCCTTCGTTGTCACTGGTTGGCCCACACAATGGTCTTTATCCAGCCACAAACTCTTGTAAACATTAAAGACTGACACCTCAGAGCTCATCAACAATTCGCTCAAGATATTGAACGCATCTCTGAAGCATTACATGTGGCGTATAATTATATGTGCCAAGGAAATATCCGATCCTTTTTATTTTGTGCTTCTCAGAATATCTGATAGTCATTGCAGACTCCTGCTGAGGCGGCCATCAACACATGCCCGCCGACATCAATGGAATGAGCGGTCAATACCATGACATCAAAGGGAAAATTACAAGACGATGAACACAAAAAGAGTCAGCGCAACTTTCCCAGACACTGACGGAAAGTGACAGTCACCCTGAGAGTGTGTGAGAGTGACAGTCACCCGGAGAGTGACTGAGAGTGACAGTCACCCGGAGAGTGACTGAGAGTGACAGTCACCCGGAGAGTGACTGAGAGTGACAGTCACCCAGAGAGTGACTGAGTACATCACGGAAGTGATGTGACGAGTGACAGTCACCCGGAGAGTGACTGAGAGTGACAGTCACCCGAGAGTGACTGAGGTGACAGTCACCCAGAGAGACAGTGACAGTCACCCGAGAGTGACTGAGAGTGACAGTCACCCAGAAGTGACTGAGTGACAGTCACCGAGAGTGACGGTCATCCGGAAGTGTGTGAAGTGACAGTCACCCGAGAGTGACTGAGTGACAGTCACCCGGAGATGACTGAAGTGACAGTCACCCAGAGAGTGACTGAGAGTGACAGTCACCCAGAGAGTGACAGTCACCCGGAGAGTGTGTGAGAGTGACAGTCACCCGGAGAGTGACTGAGAGTGACAGTCACCCGGAGAGTGACTGAGAGTGACAGTCACCCGGAGAGTGACTGAGAGTGACAGTCACCCAGAGAGTGACGGTCATCCGGAGAGTGACTGTGAGTGACAGTCACCCAGAGAGTGACGGTCATCCGGAGAGTGACTGAGAGTGACAGTCACCCAAAGAGTGACTGAGAGTGACAGTCACCCGGAGAGTGACGTCACGAGAGTGACTGGAGTGACAGTCACCCGAGAGAAGTGACAGTCATCCGAGAGTGACTGAGAGTGACAGTCACCCAAAGAGTGACTGAGAGTGACAGTCACCCGGAGAGTGACTGAGAGTGACAGTCACCCGGAGAGTGACTGAGAGTGACAGTCACCCAGAGAGTGACTGAGAGTGACAGTCACCCAGAGAGTGACGGTCATCCGGAGAGTGTGTGAGAGTGACAGTCACCCGGAGAGTGACTGAGAGTGACAGTCACCCGGAGAGTGACTGAGAGTGACAGTCACCCAGAGAGTGACTGAGAGTGACAGTCACCCAGAGAGTGACAGTCACCCGGAGAGTGTGTGAGAGTGACAGTCACCCGGAGAGTGACTGAGAGTGACAGTCACCCGAGAGTGACTGAGAGTGACAGTCACCCGGAGAGTGACTGAGAGTGACAGTCACCCTGAGAGTGACAGTCATCCAGACAGTGACTGAGAGTGACAGTCACCCAGACAGTGACTGAGAGTGACAGTCATCCAGACACTCACCTATTTGTACTATCTGTGCTTGTAGTCTTGATTCACATATCCTGGCATACCTTCTCTTGAAACTGCGTAATTAAAGTGGCGTGACAGCGCTCGTCGACAGAAAAACGTACAACTTAAAGTGCAAGAAAGAAATGAATGTTCTAACTTGACGTAAAAGCTAACAGAGGATAAAACTTTAAGTTGCAAAGTTCTCGATGATACGTGGATCCTGTAAAGCCTTCTCGTGTTCCTTTAAGGAACTTGACAAGTTTCCGTCTAAGTTAGGTGTCTTGCAAGATAACAAGCGGAGTTATGTAACCCTGACAGGTAATTAGGTGATCGCCAACCTGTTGATTGGTCAGAAGTCGCGATGACCTCAGCACGGTGGATCGAGCCTCCACCACGCCGTGCGCTGAATAACCCGCTAGTGTTCAGCGCTTCGTCAAGTACAACACAGAACACAACCTGCTGTACGACCATCTGCTGCAAGTCTTCATTAAGTTCTAGATCTTGATAAATCCTTAGAACATGATAAATCCCTAGAACTTGATAAGTTCATAGATCTTGATAAATCCCTAGAACTTGATAAATCTCTAGAACTTGACAAATCCCTAGAACTTGATAAATCCCTAGAATTTGATAAATCTCTAGAGCTTGATAAATCCCTAGAACTTGATAAATCCTAGAATTTGATAAATCTCTAAAACTTGATAAATCTCTAGAACTTAATAAATCCCTACACCTTGATAAATCCCTAGAACTTGATAAATCTCTAAAACTTGATAAATCTCTAGAACTTGATAAATCCCTAGAACTTGATAAAACCCTAGAATTTGATAAATCTCTAAAACTTGATAAATCTCAAGAACTTAATAAATCCCTACACCTTGATAAATCCATAGAACTTGATAAATCTCTAGAACTTGATAAATCTCTAGAACTTGAAAAATCCCTAGAATTTGATAAATCTCTAAAACTTGATAAATCTCTAGAACTTAATAAATCCCTACACCTTGATAAATCCATAGAACTTGATAAATCTCTAGAACTTGATAAATCTCTAGAACTTGATAAATCTCTAGAACTTGATAAATCCATAGAACTTGATAAATCCATAGAACTTAATAAATCCCTAGAAATTTAAAAAAATCTAGAAATTTATAAATCCCTAGAACTTGATAAATCCCTAGAATTTGATAAATCCCAAACATTTGATAAATTCCTAGAACTTGATAAATCCCTAGAACTTGATGAATCTCTAGAACTTGATAAATCCCTAGAACTTGATAAAGCCCTAGAACTTTGTAAATCCCTAGAATTTGATAAATCCCTAACACTTGATAGATCTCTAGAACTTGATAAATCTCTAGAACCTGATAGATCTCTAGAACTTCACAAACCTCTAGAATTTGATAAAACTCTAGAACTTAAAGGTCTAGCACTTGATACAACTCTAGGACTTAATAAAACTCTAAAACTAAATCTAAATCTAAAACTAAATAAAAATCTAAAACTTAATAAAACTCTAAAACTTAATACAACTCTAGAACTTGATAAAGATCTAGAGTTGGTCTCGGTCAGGATAAAAAACAAAAACAGTGAACAATCATCTTTAGTGCAACAATTTTCAACAATCTTCCTCACAGTTTTCAACAATCTTCCTCACAATTTTCAACAATCTTCCTCACAGTTTTCAACAATCTTCCTCACAATTTTCAACAATCTTCCTCACAGTTTTCAACAATCTTCCTCACAATTTTCAACAATCTTCCTCACAGTTTTCAACAATCTTCCTCACAGTTTTCAACCATCTTCCTCACAATTTTCAACAATCTTCCTCACATTTTTCAACAATCTTCCTCACAATTTTCAACAATCTTCCCCAATGACTTAACATCACAGTCGAAAAAAAATTCTCTTATGTATAAAAAAAAATATCGAGTTACAAACTAAAGGATGTAATTAAGAAGAAAATATTAGAAATTTGAAAATAAAATACATTTTGTTTCTAAATTTTGGGAATACGAGGATGAAAGTTGAAGAAGACGACCCCGGAAATCGTACCTGTCTGGACCGCTATTCAAGTTACTCATGGCTTAAAATTTCTCAGTTTATATCTTGCGGATCAGGAAGACGGTAAGAGGAATTAAGTGAAAAAGAATTGCAAAGGTTGTGCAACTTCCAGGCTGCTGACTGCAGTTTGCAAGACTCGTGCTGATGTAGACGGTGGGGAGGTGAGGTTAGTGGATGATCTACGAGTGGTGAGGTGAGGTTAGTGGATGATCTACGAGTGGTGAGGCTAGTGGATGATCTACGAGTGGTGAGGTTAGTGGATGATCTACGAGTGGTGAGGTTAGTGGATGATCTACGAGTGGTGAGGTTAGTGGATGATCTACGAGTGGTGAGGTTATTGGATGATCTACGAGTGGTGAGGTGTGGTTAGTGGATGATCTACGAGTGGTGAGGTGAGGTTAGTGGATGATCTACGAGTGGTGAGATGTGGTTAGTGGATGATCTACGAGTGGTGAGATGTGGTTAGTGGATGATCTACGAGTGGTGAGGTTATTGGATGATCTACGAGTGGTGAGGTGTGGTTAGTGGATGATCTACGAGTGGTGAGGTGAGGTTAGTGGATGATCTACGAGTGGTGAGATGTGGTTAGTGGATGATCTACGAGTGGTGAGGTGGAAGTTAGTGGATGATGCTACGAGTGGTGAGGTGAGGTTAGTGGATGATCTACATGGAGATTGGGTGAGAGTGTGGTTAGTGGATGATCTACGAGTGGTGAGGATGATAGTTAGTGGATGATCTACGAGTGGTGAGTGTGTAGGATGTTAGTGGGATGAATTTGGCTACAAGTGGTGAGGTGTGGTTAGTGGATGATCTACGTAGTGGTGAGAGGGGTGAGTGATTACTGGATGATCTACGAGTGGTGAGGTGAGGTTAGTGGATGATCTACGAGTGGTGAGGTGTGGTTAGTGGACGATCTACGAGTGGTGAGGTGAGGTTAGTGGATGATCTACGAGTGGTGAGGTGTGGTTAGTGGACGATCTACGAGTGGTGAGGTGAGGTTAGTGGATGATCTACAAGTGGTGAGGTGTGGTTAGTGGATGATCTACGAGTGGTGAGGTGAGGTTAGTGGATGATCTACGAGTGGTGAGGTGAGGTTAGTGGATGATCTACGAGTGGTGAGGTGTGGTTAGTGGATGATCTACGAGTGGTGAGGTGAGGTTAGTGGATGATCTACGAGTGGTGAGGTGAGGTTAGTGGATGATCTACGAGTGGTGATGTGAAGTTAGTGGATGATCTACGAGTGGTGAGGTGTGGTTAGTGGATGATCTACGAGTGGTGTGGTGAGGTTTGTGGATGATCTACGAGTAGTGAGGTGAGGTTAGTGGATGATGTACGAGTGGTGAGGTGAGGTTAGTGGATGATCTACGAGTGGTGATGTGAGGTTAGTGGATGATCTACGAGTGGTGAGGTGTGGTTAGTGGATGATCTACGAGGGGTGAGGTGAGGTTAGTGAATGATCTACGATTGGTGAGGTGAGGTTAGTGGATGATCTACGAGAGGTGAGGTGTGGTTAGTGGATGATCTACGAGTGGTGAGGTGAGGTTAGTGGATGATCTACGAGTGGTGAGGTGAGGTTAGTGGATGATCTACGAGAGATGAGGTGAGGTTAATGGATGATCTACGAGTGGTGAGGTGAGGTTAATGGATGATCTACGGGTCTCAGTGAGACTTTATGGGCCCCACTACCAGACAACACCTGCCTGAAATATGTGAAAAAGCTGTTCAATAATTACACCAAGAACAATACTATGGCTTAACAAAGCTCCTGGAGATTAGTTGCACTTGTGTCCTTTTACCTAACATATTGTGGGTAATTCTACCAACATCAATACAACAATACAACCTTCATTAAAGTCTACTTGTACGTGGGTAGCGACCACTGAGAGACATAAACACAATCAACCACACCATGTATTTACCACCAGCTATTTAACCAAACCTATGACTATAAATCTGAACACTCTGTACACACACGGTGTTGCAAGATCAATATATGAAATGCAAATATTACTGTGTTAGAAATATCCTTCATTAAAATTCCCGTAAAATATCGTTATTAAGGGTTTGGGGAATTAATAACTTTTTCTGATTTAGGAAAAGGATCGTTGACATATACTGCGCTGCCGACAAACTTTTTACTAGTTTATTTAAACTTATGACATTAAATCACAATGAAAGCTGATGGTTTAACATTGCGTAGTGTACATGTATAGTATATATATACACACATGCATACATGTATAATATACAAATAACCCATATACGGACATATACTCATTATATTTACATTAAGCACACACACAACCCCGTGGCTTTCTTTGCATATATATATATATATATATATATATATATATATATATATATATATATATATATATATATAAATTTTCTTCCTTGAAGCTTTTTATCCACTTCTCCGAGGCTATGGGTCCCATAATTTGTACCAGAGGTGGACCCCATCCTATATATATATATATATATATATATATATATATATATATATATATATATATATATATATATATATGCAAAAAGATCACAGTAAACAGGTGATATCAAAATATGCAAGAAAACCACTATGAAAAAAAAGAAGAATTCCAAGGGCTTTCGTGACTACTCACATTATCAAGGAACTATAACAGGAAACATGACAAGAAGCGCTTGGAATTCTTCTATTTTTCATAGTGGTTTTTCTTATATATATATATATATATATATATATATATATATATATATATATATATATATATATATATATATATATATATATATATTATTAACACATCGGCCGATTCCCACCAAGGCAGGGTGGCACGAAAAAGAAAAACTTTCATCATCATTCACTCCATCACTGTCTTGCCAGAGGGGTGATTTACACTACAGTTATAAAACTACAACATTAACACCCCTCTTTCAGAGTGCAGACACTGTACTTCCCATCTCCTGGACTCAAGTCCGGCCTGCCGGTTTCCCTGAATCCCTTCATAAATGTTACTTTGCTCACACTCCAACAGCACGTCAAGTATTAAAAACCATTTGTCTCCATTCACTCCTATCAAATACGCTCACACATGCTTGCTGGAAGTCCAAGCCCTTCGCACACAAAGCCTCCTTTACCCCCTCCCTCCAACCTTTCCTAGGCCGACCCCTACCCGCCTTCCCTCCACTACAGATTTATACACTCTCGAAGTCATTCTGTCTCGTTCCATTCTCTCTACACCTCCTCCTAATTTCCAAACTCCGAATTCTCTGCATTATATTCACACCACACATTGACCTCAGACATGACATCTCCACTGCCTCCAGCCTTCTCCTCGTTGCAACATTCATCACCCATGCTTCACACCCATATAAAAGTGTTGGTATAACTATACTCTCATACATTCCCCTCTTTACTTCCATGGATAAAGTTCTTTGTCTCCACAGACTCCGAAGTGCACCACTCACCCTTTTCCCTCATCAATTCTATGATTCACCTCATCCTTCATAGACCCATCTGCTGACATGTCCACTCCCAAATATCTGAATACATTCACCTCCTCCATACTCTCTTCCTCCAATCTGATATCCAATCTTTCGTCACCTAATCTTTTTGTTATCCTCATATATATATATATATATATATATATATATATATATATATATATATATATATATATATATATATATATATATATATTTATATATATATATATATATATATATATATATATATATATATATATATATATATATATATATATATAATATATATATATATTGATAATAATAATAATATCTTTATTTACTACAAGTACATGTACAAGGTATACAGTCCTAGCTGACATCAATGACATACTACTATATAGAAAGCCTCTTGTTATGCTGAGCATTTCCCGCAAATTATGTCAGTTTTGTCCCAGGATGCGACCCACACCAGTCGACTAACACCCAGGTACCCATTTTACTGATGGTTGAACATAAACAACCAGTGTAAAGAAACACGCCCAATGTTTTTACCCGCGCTGGGAATCGAACGCAGACCCTCGCCGTGTGAAGCGAGAGCTTTAACGACCAGGCCACGGGACACCTTTCATATCCGAACTATATGGGACGAGACCGGTTTGGAAACAATGAGTTTCAGGATACGTGAGGGGAAAAATCCGCATCCGTACCGTCATATCGCCATCGGCGACGGCGTTGTAAGTTAGACACTTTAGGCTCGAATAACAGCCTGGGCTGTGGACAGTGGATGCTCCAAATACTCCAGAAGTGTTTCGACACCTGCCCTTGTTGCTGAAGTTTTTGGTCTTGGATACATTGGGTAGTCATCGTCGTCACTTTCGGAATGTTCCGGATGCAACACTGATTCTGCAATATCTGCATCCGTCAGAGATTGCACACCAGGGTCGTCTTCGTCACTGTAGCCAGTCCTGCACGTCGTCTTCTGTAGTTCCCCCAGACTTGAGTAACTGGCCATGGAAATCTTTCGCCTCGAACCCAGCGTAATCGATAACTGGATCGATCCTGTGAAGAAGCCGATTCCAGGCCAGGGCGAGGGTTGATGGCGGGACATCATTCCAGGCCCGGGCGAGGGTTGATGGCGGGACATCATTCCAGGCCCGGGCGAGGGTTGATGGCGGGACATCACTCCAGGCCCAGGCGAGGGTTGATAGCGGGACATCACTCCAGGCCAGGGCGAGGGTTGATGGTGGGACATCATTCCAGGCCCGGGCGAGGGTTGATGGCGGGACATCATTCCAGGCCCGGGCGAGGGTTGATGGCGGGACATCATTCCAGGCCAGGGCGAGGGTTGATGGTGGGACATCACTCCAGGCCAGGGCGAGGGTTGATGGCGGGACATCATTCCAGGCCAGGGTGAGGGTTGATTGCGGGACATCACTCCAGGCCAGGGCGAGGGTTGATGGCGGGACATCACTCCAGGCCAGGGCGAGGGTTGATGGCGGGACATCATTCCAGGCCAGGGCGAGGGTTGATGGCGGGACATCACTCCAGGCCCGACCGAGGGTTGATGGCGGGACATCACTCCAGGCCAGGGCGAGGGTTGATGGCGGGACATCACTCCAGGCCAGGGCGAGGGTTGATGGCGGGACATCACTCCAGGCCCGACCGAGGGTTGATGGCGGGACATCACTCCAGGCCAGGGCGAGGGTTGATGGCGGGACATCACTCCAGGCCCGGGCGAGGGTTGATGGCGGGACATCACTCCAGGCCAGGGCGAGGGTTGATGGCGGGACATCACCCAGGCCCGGCGAGGGTTGATGGCGGGACATCACTCCAGGCCAGGGCGAGGTTGATGGAGGACATCACGCAGCGGCGAGGGTTGATGGCGGGACATCACTCCAGGCCAGGGCGAGGTTATGAAGGACGGCACGCAGGTTGTACTTTTTAAGGTTGTCCAGGGTCAAGACTCCTACATCTCGACCTTTTTCGTCAATTACCACCATTAAGTCCTCCAAGAATCTTCGGCGATATAGCCTTTTAAAGGCCACACTCACAAAATTTTAGAATTTTGCCCTTTCCCAGGGCCTGTTCGGATATTGGCGAGGTTCGAATAATGGCAGGCCGGATACGCGAGGTATCACTGTATATATACAGTGGACCCCAGTAACGAACACCCGGAAATCGACAATTATGTAAGTATAAATTGTAAGTGCTTTGGAAGTGTATTTTTGGGTGTCTGAAATAGACTAACCTACTGCATTATTTCTTAAGGTAAATTCGTTCGGTAATGGCACTTGAGCAGCATTTGGAGGTTTTTACGATACTCGGGGACCACTGTTGTTCTCTCTCTCTCTCTCTCTCTTCTCTCTCTCTCTCTCTCTCTCTCTCTCTCTCTCTCTTCTCTCTCTCATTTTATATATATATATATATATATATATATATATATATATATATATATATATATATATATATATATATATATATATATATATATATATATATATATATATATATATATATATATATATATATATAGGATGGGGTCCACCTCTAGTGTCAATTGTGGGACCCATTGCCTCGGAGAAGTGGATAAAAAGACTTCAAGGAAGAATATTTAGATTTCTTTCTGAAGCCATTTGAATATTCCACTTCCCTACTACCCCATCTTTTTTTTTATACAAACTTTATTTCAAGACAAAATACAAAATACAATGGGGAGTAAAACAACATAGATAACAACTCAGAGCTACATGTCAAATACTTCGTCCAACTCCCCGGCAGTGGGCCGCGTGCCCAGAATACTGCAGGCATTTCCCTCTGGATCGCAACACTGAGTCTCTGAAACAGGAAGCTGGTCGCCCTGTGATCCTTGGTTTCTATGATGAGTTTTCCACCCAGCTCCTTGAGAAACTTTAGAGCACACTTGCCCCATGCTCCATGGGTCTCCGACCCTATTGGGATGAAGTTATAGCAAGAGGGAAGGTCTTCATATTTGCGGGTCTTCTGGGTCTCCCTGTGGCTGGCAGCTCCACCCCTTCGGCTAAGGAGTGTGGCAGGTAGGTGTCTGCCAATGTGGCAGCACAGGTGTAGTCCCAAGCAATCTGCTTACCATCCTTCCAGGGTAGCATGGTGGCTCCATCAGGACGCTTTTGACTTCCATCAGACCTCTGCACTTGGGGTTCCCGTTGAGCTGGGCAACGGGCTGTGGCGAGGCTTCTCTTTATGATGTCATTGACCTCCTCATGTCTAGCATACTTCCTTCTGATGTGTGACACACTAGACCATGAAGTCCGAATTGGTCAGCCGTCGCCCTGCCGCAAATACACCTATGTTCGGTGAGTATGGGGCGGCTAGGCGAAGAGCAACACCAATCCGAATGGCCTGTGGGTCGAGTCGAGTCCCCAGAGAGGAATTGGGAACAGCAAGAAGGAAATCTCCTGAGTGTTGTGCCTTCACCGCTAGGAGACGAGCTTTGTCCTTTCCTGAAGCGTTGGTGAGCATTGTGTTGGAAATTTTTTCCATGATCGGTTTGTCCCAGTGGGACTGTTTGTGCTCTTTGGGAGGAGCTGGTCTACTGGAGGAGTATATATATATATATATATATATATATATATATATATATATATATATATATATATATATATATATATATAAATGTAGTGTCGAATAGGTAAAACTTGCGATTTTGGCTTAAATAGCAACGCTCATCTTGCCATATAAGACAAGCAAAAATTTGTGTATTCAATAATTTCGCAAAAATCATTCTGAACAAAAAGAAAAAATATATATTTCATTGTGTTTGTTTATTATTAAATTATTGCAAACTTATCTAAAATATGTTTAGTTAGATTAGACTAAATTAAATTGCGCTTGTTATAATAAGGTTAGGTAAGTTTTCTAAGGTTCTTTTGGTACAAAATTATTAATTTTTACTTTAACATAAATGAAAAAATCAATATTTAAACGTATAAGAGAAAATTATGGAAAGAACTTAATTTTAAATGAGTTCTTGCTAATTGACCAGTTTTACCTATTCGGCACGACATACACACACACACATACACATATATATATTATATATATATATATATATATATATATATATATATATATATATATATATATATATATATATATATTTATATACATACTGATGTTTTGTGAATATTTCAGTACATATACACTTAGAAGTGTGTATGTATGTATGTCTCAGTATATATGAGTTTACTTTGACCCTGACGGAGGGGTTTAAAAGAGTGATGAATATCAGTGTAGAGATATATTATATACTTAATGACCCCTCGTGTGGTCGATGGGTTTTAAATTAAAAACTATATCATATACTTTTTTTTCTCTTTTTCAACTATTGTCTCAGGCTAGTCTCAGAAGAGAGGCACTTAAGGTTGACTAGCAATGAATAGTTTGTAGTTAGATTTGAAGTACAATGGGGAAATAAGATTACGATGGGGTATGTAATTACAAGTAGATATTTCGGAGATAGTGGATAGAAAATTTTCATCCAAATCATTGGGAGAAATTTACGACTTTGTTGAGTTTTAACCATAACGGATTATAATAGTATATCATAATAACAATATAATGATATATCATAAAAATATATCACAATAATTTATGATGATATATATAATAATATATAATATATTAATATAATATATTATTAATAACAACGCTGCGACTAGCTAAGGAGTCGAACCCATGCTGCTTTGTGTGGTCCCGTGGACTAGAGGGTCATCTGTTTTTCGCTCACCATGAAGGGGGCCAAAGCAGCATGGGTTCGACTCCTTGGCTTGTCGCAGTGTTGTTATTGATCAATACCACTCGTTCATGGGTACAGTAATATATTATTAATAATATATTTCTGATATATCATAATAATATATCATAAGAATATTACATATTACGACATATTAAAAACCTCTGAGAGCTTTACCCTCGCATATTTATATTAATATTAATTAAATAAAATCAGTGGGGATAATTTTCCATATTTCAATTTAATTATTGAACAGGTATTTAATACTCCAAAAGAATTTTGCAAATGATTTCATATTAAAACAAAAAAGTGGATTTATTCATTATGTGGCGGCAAGTGGCATGCGACTATTGTACTGTAGTAGCATTATATCAAAATTTAAATTCACAAATATTAGAAAAAATATATAAATGAGGATTTAGTAGTTTTTCAACTTCAGCAACTATGCTGATGAGTCGTAATTTTTTTGAGAAAGTTGGTCAAACAATTCTAATTGGCCTAAAAATATGTTTTTCCCAATGATTTCTTTGATACGTTGAGAGATATTGATTTTCGTGATGGTATATATCACTGATATATACCATCACCAACATCAACATAATCACTAACACCAACACCATCACTAACACCAACACCGTCACTAGCACCAACACCATCACTAACACCAACATCATCACTAACACCAACACCATCACTAACACCAACACCGTCACTAGCACCAACACCATCACTAACACCAACACCATCACTAACACCATCACCATCACTAACACCATCACTAGCACCAACACCGTCACTAACACCAACACCATCACTAACACCAACACCATCACTAACACCAACACCATCACTAACACCAACACCATCACTAACACCAACACCATCACTAACACCAACACCATCACTAACACCAACATCATCACTAACACCAACACCAACACTAACACCAACACCATCACTAACACCAACACCGTCACTAACACCAACACCATCACTAACACCAACACCATCACTAACACCAACACTATCACTAACACCAACACTATCACTAACACCAACACCATCACTAACACCAACACCATCACTAACACAACATCATCACTAACACCAACACCATCACTAACACCAACACTATCACTAACACCAACACCATCACTAACACCAACACCGTCACTAACACCAACAGCGTCACTAACACCAACACCGTCACTAACACCAACACCGTCACTAGCACCAACACCGTCACTAACACCAACACCATCACTAACACCAACACCATAACTAACACCAACACCATCACTAACACCAACACCGTCACTAACACCAACACCGTCACTAACACCAACAACGTCACTAACACCAACACCATCACTAAACCGTGTTAATTAAACACCATATAATTCATCTCACTTGTACCTCGGGTCAGCCTGTACTTAGCAAGTATTACTGAAAATCAATAGAATAAATTTATTTCGTGATGATCCAACTGATTTTGCAAGAATAAATTTACGCTGTGTTTTTGATTGGCAAAATATTAATTGTTTCACGAGCCAAAATGGCAAACTCTGCCTTAAATGAATTACTATTGATAACTGAGACTTAATCAGTTATAAAAGATAATATGACGACAACAATCGTGCAAGAATGTATTTGAAAATTTTGAGATCTTGCTTCCTGTTGATTCCCTTTTTGCTTACGGACGTATTGAGACTCAGATACAACTGGAGTTTGTATGTGCACAGTCAAACATCCAGGGAGGTACACTGCTGACATCCAGGGAGGTACACTGCTGACATCCAGGGAGGTACACTGCTGACATCCAGGGAGGTACACTGTTGACATCCAGGGAGGTACACTGTTGACATCCAGGGAGGTACACTGCTGACATCCAGGGAGGTACACTGCTGACATCCAGGGAGGTACACTGCTGACATCCTGGGAGGTACACTGCTGACATCCAGGGAGGTACACTGCTGACATCCAGGGAGGTACACTGCTGACATCCTGGGAGGTACACTGCTGACATCCAGGGAGGTACACTCCTGACATCCAGGGAGGTACACTGCTGACATCCAGGGAGGTACACTGCTGACATCCTGGGAGGTACACTGCTGACATCCAGGGAGGTACACTGCTGACATCCTGGGAGGTACACTGCTGACATCCAGGGAGGTACACTGCTGACATCCTCGCTCGTGTGTCTGTGTGTGAGTGAAAACATCTTATAATTCTGCCACGATTACTGGTCTTTTCATTTCCTCTTATGAATATGTAAGATAATAAGTGAATCTTCCCGTCTCATGAACACGTAAGACTGCAGGTAAATCGTACAAACTTTTACATACATTCAGCATACACTTATCTTTACTATCTTATTTGTTTCCTTCTACTTGCTTCCTGAAACCATTTAACACAAGCACTAATAGATATTAAGGTGGTGCAACACTTAGTTGAAGCAAATAGTTCAGTCAGTAACACTGTGTTTATTGTTATATGTTCCAACCAACTTATATAAGTCATTACACTGGAAGTTGTACCACTTCCTAAGTGAATAAACGAATGAAGATAATGAATGTAAGAATAACCCGAATACAATAAATAGATTAGAAAACTACTAGTGAATGCTAGTGACAGCATCCTGCTTAGTGTTTTCATGTCGGTCTGTATTACGAACAAAGGTAATAAATGGCCTGTTGACCTGGTCGTAATGGGTTTGGACCGAAAATAAACACAGCAGTAGTATTTAACTTGTATTTTCCTTCACCAATTACATATATATGTACACTTATGTACACTATGTACATGGAGTTGAAATATAAGTGTACCTCACGGTGAAAAAGGGCAAAGACAAAAGCGAGAGAGAGAAAGCGAGCGAGAGAGAGAGAGAGAGAGAGAGGAGAGAGAGAGAGAGAGAGAGAGAGAGCGAGCGAGAGAGTCTTGCTTTAACCAGCTAGAGGCAGGTCTGGCAAGGGCTGACTGTGAGTGATACCATGTCACCTCAGCACTTGGCAGGCCCACATGTGATTGGTTAATGAACTGAGGTACTGATTTGACGATGGGGCCCATAAAGATCGTCAAACCCTTAGCGCCTGGTTCGCTGGTTGGGAGGCAGCCTATATGGGAGTGTGTACATACGAAGAATAAATGTAACGTACTCTGTGCATGCCACAGTCTGTAACTACTTAGCTGCTTTGTTTGTGTGGGTGAGGATCCTCAGCATCAGCTGCAATGCTGTGTGGATCCTTATTTCATGATCCAACATATCTGCAGTAACATTAGGATCGTCAAGATATAGACCCATCATGCAGAAGTGAGACTGTCAACTGTTTATTGTCGAAGTTGGCATCCCAGTGTGTTCCAAGGTTCACTTTATTACCCAGTATGTTCTTGGCACTGGTTGGCATCCCTGTGTGCTCCAGGGTTCACTTAACTACCCAGTATGTTCTTGGCACTGGTTGGCATCCCACTGTGTTCCAGGGTTCACTTAACTACCCAGTATGTTCTTGGCACTGGTTGGCATCCCACTGTGTTCCAGGGTTCACTTAACTACCCAGTATGTTCTTGGCACTGGTTGGCGTCCCAGTGTGTTCCAGGGTTCACTTAATTACCCAGTATGTTCTTGGCACTGGTTGGCATCCCACTGTGTTCAGGGTTCACTTAACTACCCAGTATGTTCTTGGCACTGGTTGGCGTCCCAGTGTGTTCCAGGGTTCACTTAATTACCCAGTATGTTCTTGGCACTGGTTGGCATCCCAGTTTGATCCAGGGTTCACTTAACTACCCAGTATGTTCTTGGCACTGGTTGGCATCCCAGTTTGATCCAGGGTTCACTTAACTACCCAGTATGTTCTTGGCACTGGTTGGCATCCCAGTTTGATCCAGGGTTCACTTAACTACCCAGTATGTTCTTGGCGCTGGTTGGTATCCCAGTTTGATCCATGGTTCACTTAACTACCCAGTATGTTCTTGGCACTGGTTGGCATCCCAGTTTGATCCAGAGTTCACTTAGCTACCCAGTATGTTCTTGGCACTGGTTGGCATCCCAGTTTGATCCAGGGTTCACTTAACTACCCAGTATGTTCTTGGCACTGGTTGGCATCCCAGTTTGATCCAGGGTTCACTTAACTACCCAGTATGTTCTTGGCACTGGCTGGCATCCCAGTTTGTTCCAGGGTTCTTAACTACCCAGTATGTTCTTGGCACTGGTTGGTATCCCAGTTTGATCCAAGGTTCACTTAACTACAGTATGTTCTTGGCACTGGCTGGCATCCCAGTTTGTTCCAGGGTTCAGTTAAGCTTCCAGGTGAAGGTCATTCACTCATATAATTTATAGTTTTCGTTCAACATACTCTCTCTCTCTCTCTCTCTCTCTCTCTCTCTCTCTCTCTCTCTCTCTCTCTCTCCAGATTATTTATTCATGTCAGAATTTATATTTCATAATTTATCCTACACTGTCATGTACTAAATGGTGTAACAGTATAGGTAACCACGACCTGCTTTACGCACCACCAGGAACACCACCACCCACACCACCAGGAACACCACCACCACCCACACCACCAGGAACACCACCACCACCCACACCGCCAGGAACACCACCACCACCCACACCACCAGGAACACCACCACCACCCACACCACCAGGAACACCACCACCACCCACACCACCAGGAACACCACCACCACCCACACCACCAGGAACACCACCACCACCCACACCACCAGGAACACCACCACCACCCTCACCGCCAGGAACACCACCACCACCCACACCACCAACACCCACACCACTACCACCCACACCACCACTACCCACACCACCACCACCCACACCGCCACCACCCACACCACCAGGAACACCACCAATAACACCACTACCTGGAACACCACCTCCAAGAACACCACCACCACCCACACTACCAAGACCCACACCACCAGGAACACCACCACCACCCACACCACCACGAACACCGCCAATAACACCACCACCCAAACCACCACCACCCACAAAACCAGGAACACTACCACCACCCACTCCGCCACCACCCACACCACCAAGAACACCACCACCACCCACACCGCCACCACCCACACCAGGCCCCCCAAAACCCACCACCGGACACCACCAATACACCACCAGGAACACCACCAATAACACCACCACCAGGAACACCACCAATAACACCACCACCAGGAACACCACCACCAGAAACACCCACACCACCAGGAACACCATCAATAACACCACCACCAGGAACACCACCACCAGAAACACCACCACCACCTACACCACCAGGAACACCACCAATAATGCCACCATCAGGAACACCACCATCACCCACACCACTAAGAACACCACCAACACTATTATCATCAATATCACCACCAGTCAACACTGTGCTTACCACTATTACCAACACCAACACCATCACAATAATATCATCAACACCATCACAATAATATCATCAACACCATCACCAACATCATCAAAAACACCAACACCATTACCAACACCATCACTAATACCATCACCATCCCCAACAATATCACCAACACCAACACCAAGACCAAGACCATCACCATCCCTAACACTATCACCAAAACCATCACCAACGCTATCAACAACACCAACACCATCACCAACACTAACACCATCACCAACACCATCACAAACATCACCATCGCCATCACCAACACCATCACCAACACCATCCCCAACACCATCACCAACACCATCCCCAACACCATCACCAACACCATCACCAACACCAACACCAACACCATCACCAATATTATCACCAACACCACTACCAACATCATCAACATCACCATCACCAACACCATCACCAATACCATCACCAACACCATCAATATCATCAACACCATCACCAAACCATCACCAACACCATCACCAACACCAACACCAACACCATCACCAATATTATCACCAACACCACTACCAACATCATCAACATCACCATCACCAACACCATCACCAATACCATCACCAACACCATCAATATCATCAACACCATCACCAAAACCATCACCAACACCATCACCAACACCAACACCAACACCATCACCAATATTATCACCAACACCACTACCAACATCATCAACATCACCATCACCAACACCATCACCAATACCATCACCAACACCATCAATATCATCAACACCATCACCAAAACCATCACCAACACCATCACCAACACCATCACCAACATCACCATCACCAACAATTCTTCATCTCTGACAGGCATTTTCACTATCTTATTAAAAAGAATTTCCTTGCAATATTAAGGCAGTGGAATACTGAGACTGCAGCATCAACAAAACCTTTAAGGCTCAAGAAAACGTCAATAATTCCTCTGGTCGGAGATTAATGAAGGGATTCACAGTCAGGTTTCCACCTCCACTATGTATTAGTGTAGGTGGAAGGGGTTGGTGGACTCATCTATTTCTTCACACTTATTTATGGAGAGTCAGACTCCACTACTTTTTTTCGTACTGGTGTTTCCACTACCTGACAACTCTGAGTTTGAAGAAATATTTCCTAACATCACTGTGTTGAGATGGATGTTTAACTTGCAACTGTCCCCTTGTGCTCCCCGACTCTATAAAAGCTTCTCCTTGTTCACCCTATCAAATCGTCTGAGTATTTAGTATATCGTTATCATGTCTCTCCTTGCTCTTGCATGCTCTAATGTCGGCAGGTTCGATTCCATTGTTAAGTTGGGGGTTAATGCCACCTATTCGAGTCAGACGGTTAGTGTCTGAGTTAACTCTACAAAAGTTGCCCAAACTCTCTCTACAGCGTTGTTGGCGTATCGCTCGTTCTATTGGTGTTGAATACCAGCGTACCCTTACTGCTGCTCAGCTGCGTGATATTATAAGGAGTAAAATACAAACTGAAACTATGGCATATCAGTCTAGTGTTTCTCCCTCTACAGGAGCTGTTAACCGTAGGTCACCATTAAGGTTTCTACAAAATGGGAGAGACAAAACTCCTGAGCAAAACCAGCAAGTCACAGGTGTGGGGTTATCAACAGGTGAGTCTGGTTCACTGGCGCTTGAACTAGCTAGACTCACTCTTGAACAAACTAAAGAACAGCGTGCATTTGCTAAGGAGGAGTTTGATAGAGAGAAGGAGAGGAGACAATTCCATCAGACTGTTGATGACTTCAATTTACAAAGGGCAGTACAGTTTGTTCCTCGTTTTGTTGAAGCAGAGCCTGAACAGTTTTTCGAAGCATTTGAAAACCAGGCTCGAGCTTTAGGGTGGCCTGAGGTTCATTGGGCGTCACTGGTGCATACTGCGTTGTTTGGTAAGGCACAAGAATTTACTTCTAGCCTGGGAAATGCTGACTTTGGTAACTATCGTATTGTGAAAACCACTGTTCTTGGGGCTTATCAATGTATTCCTGCCAAGTATAGGAAAGAATTCAAACTCGGCAGAAGGCAGTTGGGTCAGTCTGCTGTCGACTACGTCAGACAGCAGACCAGGGCTTTTACAAAGTGGTACAAGGCAAGTGGTGTCGCTGATTTTGAAAATTTGAAGCAGCTCATCTTGGTGGACAACCTGCTGGAGTCTGTTAGTCCAGAGGTTCGAGTCTTTCTGCAAGATCATTCCTTGCCTACGGCATTGGAAGCAGCCAGGTTGGCTGATACTTTTGAAACTAACCGCTCCTTGTCCGAGCGGTCTTATCTCTTTCCTCAACAGCCAGGTATGAGCAGAGATCGTCAAAGAAAAGTTCCTGAGTGGAGAAATAAAGGTCAAGATGAAGGTGAATCTCGTCAGCAGTCAACTAAATCACCTGGTGAGCAGCGTTACTTCACTCCAAGTCATCCTGGTGAAAGACGTCAAACTACTCAACATGGTGATTCGAAGCGGCAGTATCCAGAGTGGCGTAAACCACAAAATCAACGAGGTGCCAAAGTTAAAGCTGAGATGGTATGTTACAACTGTGGCAAGTCTGGCCATATCAGGCCCAATTGTCCAAGTAAACCCCAACCATTTGGTAAAATTTCTAATATCCCTAATGATGTGTCCCAGGAAGAAGTAGAGAAGGAGGGCCTGGCTCTACTTCTGGCATTAGAGCATTTTGATGTCTACGTGGGCCAGTCCTCTCAGGTGGTCACCATCTACAGCGACCACAACCCTCTGGTTTACCTTCAAAGTATGAAGAATCAAAATGCCAGACTCATGCGTTGGAGTATTAGGTTGCAACCCTACAATATAAAAATTATACACATTGCTGGCAAAAATAATACGCTAGCTGATGTGTTGTCCAGAAGTCATTGCATTTAGTTAGGATGTGTTAGGGACTTTGGGTGGAACCAGCCCTTTTTTTTCCCCTAGTGTTTTTATTTTTTTAGTTGGGGGGTGCCCTGCTACCGACCGCAGGCACCTTGGACCTACGCTAGCCCTACCGTCTGCTGTCTCACTCACTTAAAGCTGGACTTTATGTCTCAAGAAAAGTTTAGCTTTATCTAATGAGCGGGATGGTTGAGGGGAAAGATGGTCCCATTATTATAATGTGCCATGGCGGCACTCTACCCATTTGAGGTGGAAGCCTAGTCCTGAGCCCTCTTGGGGTGGGGGTGTTGCATGCAAAGAGTATGTAACCTTTATTCGGAGCATGTTAAACACACCCACATAGGCTCCCCTCCAATCAGCGAACCATCGTTAAGGGTTTGGTGATGGGGCCCCATCATCAAATCAACAACTCGGTTCAGCCAATTAAAATGCGAGTTTAACAATGACAAAGGTGACGTGGATACCACTCGCGGTTTGTCATTGGAATTCCTGCATAGAGCTGGTTGTGGAAAGTTGTCTGTCTTTTGGCTGCTGTTTAGCCTAGACAACTGTGGCGTGCACTAAATACTACTCCTTTGTATATAGTGTACATATGTGTAAAAAGCCATTTTCTATTTACTTGGTGAAGGAAAAGACAAAAGTCTTATATATTCATAACTGATTGGTGAAGGAAATACAAATTCAAAGCATCTTCTACTGTGTTTCTTTGCTCCAAGCTCCCTTTTACACTCAGGTTAACAGGCCATTGAACCTGAGGTTGTAATATCGTTCATATATACCAGAAACAGTACTACTCTCAATGCTGATTCTTGAGAAATCCCATTTATTACACATGTCAAGTCTCACACCTCCGGCCTAAAGTATTCTTTGATCCACTGTAGCGCATTCACTTTTATTCCTGCCAGCTCCTCAAGATTTTGTCCCAGTCTCTTTGAGAAGCAGTTTCAAATGCCTTTTTTGCAGTTCAAGAATATTGTGTGTGTGTGTGTGTGTGTGTGTGTGTGTGTGTGTGTGTGTGTGTGTGTGTGTGTGTGTGTGTGTGTGTGTTTGTGTGTGTAATGTTTGTGCGGATTTTATTGGCATCGGTGATAGAGAAAAGAATTTTAAATTACTTTGTGTAAACTTGCCGGTGCTCGGAATTTGAAATCTGTATTGTGAGTCCTCGAATTCTGGTACAAGTATTGAATATTTTTCTGAAGGGAGCAATGTGTGTACTCACCTAATTGTGGTTGCAGGGGTCGATTCATAGCTCCTGGCACCGCCTCTTCACCGGTCGCTACTAGGTCCACTCTCTCCTTGCTCCATGAACTTTATCATACCTCCACTACATCACTCTTCAGACTTTTCCACTTCCTGACAACTCTATGACTGAAGAAATACTTCCTAACATCCCTGTGACTCATCTGTCTTCAAATTCCAATTGTGTCCCCTTGTTGCTGTGTCCCCTCTCTGGAACATCCTGTCCCCATCCACCTTGTCAATTCCTCTAAGTATTGTATATGTCGTTATCATATCTCCCCTATCCCTCCTGTCCTCCAGTTTCGTCAGGTCAATTTTCCTTAACCTCTCCTCGTAGGATATGCCTCTTAGCTCCGGGACTAGTCTTGTTGCAAACCTTTGCACTTTTTCTAATTTTTTTTGGCGTGCTTGACCAGTGTGGGTTCCAAACTGGTGCTGCATACTCCAGTATGGGCCTGACGTACACGGTGTACAAAGACTTGAACGATTCCTTACTGAGGTGTCGGAACGCTATTCTTAGGTTTGCTAGTCACCCATATGTTGCAGCAGTTATCTGGTTGATGTTCGCCTCAGGAGATATGCTCGGTATTATACTCACCCCAAGATCCTTTTCCTTGAGTGAGGTTTGCAGTCTTTAACCTCCTGGCCTGTACTCTGACTGAGGTCTTTGCCCTTCCCCAATCTTCATGACTTTGCACTTGGTGGGGTTAAACTCCAGGAGCCAGTTGCTGGACCAGACCTGCAGCCTGTCCAGATCCCTTTGTAGTCCTGACTGGTCCTCATTCGACTGAATTCTCCTCATTAACTTCACATCTTCTACAAACAGGGACACTTCTGAGTCTACCTCTTCCGCCATGTCATTCACATTTACCAGAAACAGCACCTGTGGTGAGTGTGTGTGTGTACTCACCTATTTGTGGTTGCAGGGGTCGAATCATAGCTCCTGGCCCCGCCTCTGTGTGTGTGTGTGTGTGTGTGATTGTACTCACCTATTTGTAGTTGCAGGGGTCGAGTCATAGCTCCTGGCCTGCCTCTTCACTGATTGCTACTAGGTCTCTCTCTCCCTGCTTCATGAGCTTTATCAAACCTCGTATTAAAACTATGTATGGTTCCTGCCTCCACTACGTCACTTTCTAGGCTATTCCACTTCCTGACAACTCTATGACTGAAGAAATACTTCCTAACATCCCTTTGACTCATAGGAGTCTTCAACTTCCAATTGTGACCCCTTGTTTCTGTGTCCCCTCTCTGGAACATCCTGTCTCTGTCCACCTTATCTATTCTTCGCAGTATTTTATATGTCGTTATCACGTCTTCCCTAACCCTCCTGTCCTTTAGTGTCGTCAGGCCGATTTCCCTTAACCTTTCTTCGTAGGAAAATCCCCTTAGCTCTGGAACTAGTCTTGTTGCAAACCTTTGCACTTTCTCTAATTTCTTGACGTGCTTGAGCAGGTGTGGGTTCCAAACTGTGCCTCAGGAGATGTGCTCGGTATTATACTCACCCCAAGATCTTTTTTCTTGAGTGTGTGTGTGTGTGGTGGTGTGTGTGTGTGTGTGTGTGTGTGTGTGTGTGTGTGTGTGTGTGTGTACTCACCTAGTTGTACTCACCTAGTTGTGGTTGCAGGGGTCGAGTCATAGCTTCTGGCCCCGCCTCTTCATTGGCCGCTACTGGGTCACTCTCCCTGCGCCATGAGCTTTATCATACCTCTTCTTAAAGCTATGTATGGAGCCTGCCTCCACTACATACCTTCCTAAACTATTCCACTTCCCGACCACTCTGTGACTGAAGAAATACTTCCTAACATCTCTGTGATTCATCTGAGTCTTCAACTTCCAACTGTGTCCCCTTGTTGCTGTGTCCCATCTCTGGAACATTCTGTCTTTGCCACCTTGTCAATTCCTCTCACTATCTTATATGTCGTTATCATGTCCCCCCTATCTCTTCTGTCCTCCAGTGTGTGTGTGTGTGTGTGTGTGTGAAAATCCCACCTACAGCGCCAATATCAAATCACGGTTAATACTCATTATACCGGTTAGGACTCACAGAACCATATTTCGGAATCAAAGCACTATAGCTATTAATAATGGAACTAAACCTAGGACTGAAATCACCATAGCCAGGACTCAAGGTACAATAGGTACGACTCAAGGTACAATAGATACGACTCAAGACACCATAGCTAGGACTCAAGGTACCATAGCAAGGACTCAAGGTACCATAGCCAGGACTCAAGACACAATAGCTAGGACTCAAGGCACAATAGCTAGGACTCAAGGTACCATAGCCAGGACTCAAGGCACAATAGCTAGGACTCAAGGTACAATAGGTACGACTCAAGGCACCATAGCCAGGACTCAAGGTACCATAGCTAGGACTCAAGGTACAATAGGTACGACTCAAGGCACCATAGCCAGGACTCAAGGTACCATAGCTAGGACTCAAGGTACAATAGATACGACTCAAGACATCATAGCCAAGAACCAAAGCACAAAAGCCAGGACTCAAGGTACCATAGCCAGGACCCAAAGCACAATAGCCAGGACTCAAGGCAGCATAGCCTGGTGCCAAGGCAGCAGCTGGGACTCGGAAGTTCCAGGCACTGCAGCAACAGACGCGAGCCAGCAATGACTGAGAAACTGAATTTTCGGTTGGACAAAGAAAATTAATTTTGTGGTGCCTGGTGCGTCGTGCACTTTATAAAGGACTTCCATTGTGAGTCCCATCCAGGCGCACCAGCCCACCACATTACTCTATTATGTTCTTGATTTTATTACAAAATCTCTACAATACAAACTAAAACAACAACCCATGACAAGATTGTCGCAAGGAAAACTGGTGTGAATTTCTCGCGTTATACGTGAAAGAAAGAAATTACACTTAATATGATTTGCTTATTTAAATTCTTTAGAAAATGTCAAAGATGCGAGGGATGTTAATTCTGTTTTTTTTATTTAGACATAAAATGAAGTTTGATCACTTGCGAGGCCGCAGCAGAACGTTCTACTTAGAATCAGACAATTTTTTTAATATTTAATGATAATATTTTACGATCCAAGATAAGGAAATTTATAAATTTAGAAGGACGCGTTTCGTTTCATATCACTCACAAAAAATATATATATATATATATATATATATATATATATATATATATATATATATATATATATATATATATATATATATATATAATAATATATATATCAACTATGCCAGGGTCGAACCCATGTTGTACTGGCCCGTCATTGTGAGCGAGAACCACATGACGTTTACCACAGAACCACTCAATCCTACAAGAACCAAGCACACAGGACAGTGCTATGTGTTTTACCTTGGTCCCAGGACATGCGGAGGTGTGGGAGCTTTCTAGCTCGGACCAAGGTAAAACACATAGCTGTGTGCCGTTGCTTGGTTCTTGTAGGATTAAGTGGTTCTGTGGGTAAAGGCGTCATGTAGTTCTCGCTCACAATGACGGCCAGTAAACATGGGTTCGAACCCTAGCTAGTGCAGAGTAGTTATTGATATATATATATATATATATATATATATATATATATATATATATATATATATATATATATATATATATATATATATATATTGTATTGTATATATGTATATTCTTTAAAGGAGGGATTTGGGATATTGACGGTTTGGAGGGACTTCTAAACTGTCGTATCAGAGCTCCTCTGCAAAGACAGTGATTATATATGAGTGATGGTGAAGTGTTGAATGATGATAAAAGTATTTTTCTTTCTTTTTGGGTTTTTCTTTCTTTTTTTTGGGTCACCCTGCCTCGGTGGGAAACGGCCGATGTGTTAAAAAAATAAATATATATATATATATATACTAAGAATGGAAGAGAGTGAGGGAGAAGAGATAATATATCTGAATTTAGAACATAAAGTTAAGTAACAGGTACATTATAACATTAACTGCTATATATGTAAATGTTTCTCAAACCATTACAATATATTTACTTGAGAATTATTGCATCTCAGGCAGCAACTCTTTGTCTTACCTGGATATACATTGGTGTCTTCCCTGGATATACATTGTTTTGCCTTCCCTGGATATACATTGTTTGTCTTCCCTGGATATACATTGTTGTCTTCCCTGGATATACATTGTTGTCTTCCCTGGATATACATTGTTGTCTTACCTGGATATACATTGTTTTGTCTTCCCTGGATATACATTGTTTTGTCTTCCCTGGATATACATTGTTGTCTTCCCTGGATATACAATGTTGTCTTCCCTGGATATACATTGTTGTCTTCCCTGGATATACATTGTTTTGTCTTCCCTGGATATACATTGTTGTCTTCCCTGGATATACATTGTTGTCTTCCCTGGATATACATTGTTGTCTTCCCTGGATATACATTGTTGTCTTCCCTGGATATACATTGTTTTGTCTTCCCTGGATATACATTGTTGTCTTCCCTGGATATACATTGTTGTCTTCCCTGGATATACATGTTGTCTTCCCTGGATATACATTGTTGTCTTCCCTGGATATACATTGTTGTCTTCCTGGATATACATTGTTGTCTTCCTGGATATACATTGTTGTCTTCCCTGGATATACATTGTTGTCTTCCTGGATATACATTGTTTTGTTTCCCTGGATATACATTGTTTTGTCTTCCTGGATATACATTGTTGTCTTCCCTGGATATACATTGTTTGTCTTCCTGATATACATTGTTGTCTTCCTGGATATACATTGTTGTCTTCCCTGGATATACATTGTTGTCTTCCCTGGATATACATTGTTGTCTTCCCTGGATATACAATGTTGTCTTCCCTGGATATACATTGTTGTCTTCCCTGGATATATATTGTTGTCTTCCCTATATATACATTGTTGTCTTCCCTGGATATACATTGTTTTGTCTTCCCTGGATATACATTGTTTTGTCTTCCCTGGATATACATTGTTTTGTCTTACCTGAATATACATTGTTGTCTTCTCTGGATATACATTGTTGTCTTCCATGGATATACATTGTTGTCTTCCCTGGATATACAATGTTGTCTTCCCTGGATATACATTGTTGTCTTCCCTGGATATACATTGTTTTGTCTTCCCTGGATATACATTGTTGTCTTCCCTGGATATACATTGTTGTCTTCCCTGGATATACATTTTGTCTTCCCTGGATATACATTGTTGTCTTCCCTGGATATACATTATTTTGTCTTCCCTGATATACATTGTTGTCTTCCTGGATATACATTGTTGTCTTCTGGATATACATTGTTGTCTTCCTGGATATACATGTTGTCTTCCCTGGATATACATTGTTGTCTTCCCTGGATTACATTGTTTGTCTTCCTGGATATACATTGTTGCTTCCTGGATATACATTGTTGTCTTCCCTGGATATACAATTTGTCTTCCCTGGATATACATTGTTGTCTTCCCTGGATATAATTTTGTCTTCCCTGAATATACATTTTTTGTCTTCCCTGGATATACATTGTTGTCTTCCTGGATATACATTGTTGTTTCCTGGATATACATTGTTGTCTTCCTGGATAACATTGTTGTCTTCCTGGATATACATTGTTGTCTTACCTGGATATACATTGTTGTCTTCCTGGATATACATTGTTGCTTCCTGGATATACATTGTTGTCTTCCTGGATATACATTGTTGTCTTCCCTGGATATACATTGTTTTGTCTTCCCTGGATATACATTGTTTTGTCTTCCCTGGATATACATTGTTGTCTTCCCTGGATATACATTGTTGTCTTCCCTGGATATACATTGTTGTCTTCCCTGGATATACATTGTTTTGTCTTCCTGGATATACATTGTTTCTTCCTGGATATACATTGTTGTCTTCCCTGGATATACATTGTTGTCTTCCCTGGATATACATTGTTGTCTTCCCTGGATATACATTGTTGTCTTCCCTGGATATACATTGTTGTCTTCCCTGGATATACATTGTTGTCTTACCTGGATATACATTGTTGTCTTCCCTGGATATACATTGTTGTCTTCCCTGGATATACATTGTTGTCTTCCCTGGATATACATTGTTGTCTTCCCTGGATATACATTGTTGTCTTCCCTGGATATACATTGTTGTCTTCCTGGATATACATTGTTGTCTTCCTGGATATACATTGTTTGTCTTCCTGGATATACATTGTTGTCTTCCTGGATATACATTGTTGTCTTCCTGGATATACATTGTTGTCTTCCTGGATATACATTGTTGTCTTCCCTGGATATACATTGTTGTCTTCCCTGGATATACATTGTTGTCTTCCCTGGATATACATTGTTGTCTTCCCTGGATATACATTGTTGTCTTCCCTGGATATACATTGTTTTGTCTTCCCTGGATATACATTGTTTTGTCTTACCTGGATATTCATTGTTGTCTTCCCTGGATATACATTGTTGTCTTCCTGGATATACATTGTTGTCTTCCCTGGATATACATTGTTGTCTTCCCTGGATATACATTGTTGTCTTCCCTGGATATACATTGTTGTCTTCCTGGATATACATTGTTGTCTTCCTGGATATACATTGTTGTCTTCCCTGGATATAATTGTTGTCTTCCCTGAATATACATTGTTGTCTTCCCTGGATATACATTGTTTTTCTTCCCTGGATATACATTGTTGTCTTCCTGGATATACATTGTTTTTCTTCCTGGATATACATTGTTGTCTTCCTGGATATACATTGTTGTCTTCCTGGATATACATTGTTGTCTTCCTGGATATACATTTTTTGTCTTCCCTGGATATACATTGTTGTCTTCCTGATATACATTTTGTCTTCCTGGATATACATTGTTGTCTTCCTGGATATACATTGTTGTCTTCCCTGGATATACATTGTTGTCTTCCTGGATATACATGTTGTCTTCCTGGATATACATTGTTTTTCTTCCCTGGATATACATTGTTGTCTTCCTGATATACATTGTTTTTCTTCCTGGATATACATTGTTGTCTTCCCTGGATATACATGTTGTCTTCCTGGATATACATTGTTGTCTTCCTGGATATACATTGTTGTCTTCCTGGATATACATTGTTTGTCTTCCTGGATATACATTGTTGTCTTCCCTGGATATACATTGTTGTCTTTCCTGAATATACATTGTTGTCTTCCCTGGATATACATTGTTTTCTTCCCTGGATATACATTGTTGTCTTCCCTGGATATACATTGTTGTCTTCCCTGGATATACATTGTTGTCTTCCCTGGATATACATTGTTGTCTTCCCTGGATATACATTGTTGTCTTCCTGGATATACATTGTTGTCTTCCCTGGATATACATTGTTGTCTTACCTGGATATACATTGTTGTCTTCCCTGGATATACATTGTTGTCTTCCCTGGATATACATTGTTGTCTTCCTTGGATATACATTGTTGTCTTCCCTGGATATACATTGTTGTCTTCCCTGGATATACATTGTTGTCTTCCCTGGATATACATTGTTGTCTTCCCTGGATATACATTGTTGTCTTCCCTGGATATACATTGTTGTCTTCCCTGGATATACATTGTTGTCTTCCTTGGATATACATTGTTGTCTTCCCTGGATATACATTGTTGTCTTCCCTGGATATACATTGTTGTCTTCCCTGGATATACATTGTTGTCTTCCCTGGATATACATTGTTGTGTCAGGTTACTATTGTGGAGGAAGGAATCTTGTATGTATGCTGTGGAACACTGACCTGTGAGTGACCACAGCAGTGTTCACCAACACCTGTGCATGATCACATGCTTGTGTGTTCACCAACACCTGTGCATGATCACATGCTTGTGTGTTCAACAACACCTGTACATGATCACAAAATGGTAACTAACATGCTTGTGTGTTCACCAACACCTATGCATGATGGCATGCTTGTGTATTCACCAACACTTATACATGATGACATGCTTATGTGTTCACCAACGCCCGTACATGATGACATTCTTGTGTGTTCACCAACACTTATAAGAACATAAGAAAGAAGGAACACTGCAGCAGGCTTACTGGCCCATTCGAGGCAGGTCCAGTTCACCCACCGGCTTGTGTGTTCACCAACACTTATACAAGATCACTTGCTTGTGTGTTCACCAACACTTATACATGATCACATGCTTGTGTGTTCACCAACACTTATACATGATCACATGCTTGTGTGTTCACCAACACTTATACATGATCACATGCTTGTGTGTTCACCAACACTTATACATGATCACATGCTTGTGTGTTCACCAACACTTATACATGATCACATGCTTGTGTGTTCACCAAAGCCCGTACATGATGACATGCTTGTGTGTTCACCAACACTTATACATGATCACATGCTTGTGTGTTCACCAACACTTATACATGATCACATGTTTGTGTGTTCACCAACACTTATGCATGATCACATGCTTGTGTGTTCACCAACACTTATGCATGATCACATGCTTGTGTGTTCACCAACACTTATGCATGATCACATGCTTGTGTGTTCACCAACACTTATGCATGATCACATGCTTGTGTGTTCACCAACGCCCGTACATGATGACAAGCATGTGTGTCTACCACATAACACCATCACAACACCAGAAATACAAAATACATAAAAATCTCGGACAAGCCATAAGAAATGCGAGACGGCCAAGGTCAACATCCAGACGTAGAGGTCAACATCCCGACGTAGAGGTCAACATCCAGACGTAGAGGTCAACATCAACAATCATCACGTTCATGTGATATCTTCAGTCACTAGGAAATTCCACTACAGATATTCCCTTCACGATATCAACGCGAGGAAAACTTCCATCTTTGTAACAGCTCAGACAATTATAACCAGATGATGTTGTCAGAGCCTTAATGTGTGTTGGAAGATCCTGCATGTGTAGGATGTGAGCCTAGTGATAAGACTGTGGAGCATCTCTCTCTCTCTCTCTCTGTCTATCCACCTATCTATCTATATATCTATATCAGAAAGTAATATATTGTCTACACAAGTGTTTCCAATATAAGGTGAACACTGTGTTCTAAACACTTACGGTGTTGCCTTTACTGGGGCAGTTAACGTAATGAAATACAATTTCTTTTATAACGTTATAAGTTCGCTGCTACAGGATCAGAGACGCTAAGTTCCTGAAAATAAACCGGACAAGGGACTTGATAGAGAAAGTAAGCCATCCCAAATGACCAGTGTTTTTTTCAGCGCTCGAGTGTTTATGTCCTAAGAAGAAATACTTGCAGCTACCAGGGCCACAACATATTTAATATTTTAAAGTTTGGCGAAGTTCCAGAGGTAAAGGTGACGCTGTCCTGGGTTGCGGGTTGTTTTTGTTCAAGAGTTTGAATCCTGCATCGGGTTAGTTACCTTTCTCATATATATTCATAACAGCCAATTGAAAAATGCACAATGTTCACAGCTTCTGTCGAAGCTGAATTTTAATTCAGCTGCTAGATTTCAACAACTGAAGGTCCTGGGATTTGTCACACAATTTTCCTTCAGACGTTGTGATCTTATAGAGGCGATACGACTACCTGTACATAGTTTCGAGGGACGTGAATGGTACGATTATACCAACAAGATGTGGTAACAGCACTTATGTACAGTTCATTACATTTATTAAAGGAAACGTTTCACCTCAGACCAGGTCTCCACACTGACGTTCCGCTCAGTTAGGCTTTTGGTGCAAGGTGTCCTCATTCTAGCGCAGACACCACAGCCAGCTTGATCAGGAGTCCCTTTGGAGGAACTTTTCAAGGTCTCTAATGAATACAGATAGGATAGTATTTGGTCTATTGGCAATTTCCCATATATATATAACCAGGAACGGAGTTAAAAAGCCTTGGACCCTTTATGTTACAGAATAAGTTGCAGCATACGGTGGCCCGGTGGTCTGGTGGCTAGAGCTCTCGCTTCACACACGGAGGGCTCGGGTTCGATTCCCGGAGGGTGGAAACATTTCGACGTTGTTTCCTTACACCTGTTATCATGTTCACCTAGCAGCAAATAGGTACCTGGGTTGTTAGTCGACTGGTGTGGGTCGCATCCTGGGGGACAAGATTGAGGACCCAATGGAAATAAGACAGACAGTCCTCGATGACGCACTGACTTTCTTGGGTTATCCTGGGTGGCTAACCCTCCGGGGTTAAAAATCCGAAGAAATCTTATCTTATCTTATCTTACGTTGCTTGACTAGGTCTAGAAATCACAAAAGCGTTTCCAAAAGATTTCAGTTATGTGTGACTAGAAATATTTCTGTGTCATCACTTAAATTTTACTTTTTATATGTCACCAAACTAACGAACGACCAACTTCACTGTTGCAAACAAAAAAAGTTGCAAAAATTTCACTTAACATTTTGAGAAATAAACATGCGAATAAGTTACAGTTGTGGTATTTATCAAACAATATCAACTTGGCAATTGCTGAAGCATCAAATCAGTTGAGATTGCGGACTTAACAGCAGCTTCCAGTCAATCAAGACTGGGATATTGGAAGCCGAATATAGCCAGTCTGGATGAAGATTGTCATTCCAACTGCAATTTAGTAAAGGAAATTGGTTTATCAGACGTAAACTTAACGTCAAGAATCTAGTGTACGCAGCAGGACTTTTTATACAAGAATGTGGAGGACTGTTGGACAAATTTGCTAGTGGAATAATCTAACTGAAGAGGCAGACAGTCAACCTCCATGGCTGACTGTGTCACAGTATTCGACTGTGTAGGTGAAACGTTCCGGCAATAAAGATATCAAAATGTTGCACATGTACACGTCAGTGTTGTCGGGGGTGACAGAAAGATAATACACGGTGTTTCACTCGTAGGAGGCCCCGAGTTGGTACTCTCTTAGTTCCAACTATCTTGTTTGTATATTATGTCTGTAATAAACAATAACTCGGGACCTCCTACGTGTGAAACACACTCTATATCTCTTTAAATCCCTGGATAATATAAGCTATAAGTATATTCTTGGGTAGTGATAACCAGTCTTTAGTCAAAATATTGACACAATAATCTACGAAAAACTACAAACAAATCACTATCACTATCTACATAATCAAGGCAAGGGGGGCTGAAGCTCCTCAGATTTCACCAAAATTCCGCAAATAATAATAAAGATAATATTTATAATAATAAGATTGCTTCAAGACGAGTGTCTTTGTCCCTCTTCCATCCAGACTGTCATCATTAAGTTCCACCTATATAAAACTTCTGGAGACTTCTGAAACACTTTTAAACAACAATGGATATGATTTCAGAAAAGGCATCTTCTTGTTATAACTCTGAACTCTGTGGCGCCAGTCACTGAAGGAAGCCAAGAGCACTTGTGTAGGTGCAATGAATGACTAATTAATTGGTTAGGTTTACAAAGCACAAGAACCGTTTGATTATCGAGTGCTTTCAACGTAAACAGTTCCTGACAATAGAAATTTGATCGGTGGCAGAGCATTAGTATCACAGCCGAAAGAACCCAAGTTCGAAACCAGGGCGAGGCGAGTCGTACAGGCAAGTCCCCTTAAACCAAAAGTATACCTGGAGAGGGTTTCGGGGGTCAACGCCCCCGAGGCCCAGTCTGTGACCAGGCTGCCTCTGTTCAATCGACTACAAATACTTAGCAATGAATGAGACGCTAAAGCACTGTGTCGCATTTGGAAACAACTTACAGAAAGGAGGGGAGTTTGATCCCATGGCTTCCCATGGATTTGAATTCCTCGTTCGGTGAGTGAGTAAGCTTTGAGTAAGTCGATCATTGGGAATTCCATTGTTGAGGAAAGAACCTAAGAACTCCAACTAAAAATGGATGTTTTTTTTTTTTTGCACGATCTGAGAAAAGTACCTCCTTATTACATAACCCTAGTCCCCTGACCCTCAAGGAATGCGAAAGGAATAGTGCAGAGTGCGGCATAAGTTTGTAATCCAATACTACAGCTGCTACTATTACTACTGCTGCTACTACTACTACTACTACTACTACTGCTACTACTACTACTGCTACTACCACTACTACTACTACTGCTAATACTGCTACTACTATTATTATAACAGCATGTGACCTGACTCTGGCTACTATATACAGTACTGTCTCGCTTGTCTCTCACGGTAGACGGAAGTAGCAACAGAAACCTTGAACTGTTCACAAGTGTCTGTTCACACTCCAAACCTCTGATTGTTATGTTACATACAGTGTTACCTGTAATGTTACATACAGTGTTACCTGTAATGTTACATACAGTGTTACCTGTAATGTTACTTACAGTGTTACCTATAATGTTACATACAGTGTTACCTGTAATGTTATATACAGTGTTACCTGTAATGTTACATAGTGTTACCTGCAATGTTACTTACAGTGTTACCTGTAATGTTACTTACAGTGTTACCTGTAATGTTACTTACAGTGTTACCTGTAATGTTACTTACAGTGTTACCTATAATGTTACATACAGTGTTACCTGTAATGTTACATACAGTGTTACCTGTAATGTTACATACAGTGTTACCTGTAATGTTACATACAGTGTTACCTGTAATGTTACATACAATGTTACCTGTAATGTTACATACATTTTCTGTATTAATACTGGCGTCACCTTTCAATAAATACCTGTAATATCTTTAATACATGTTCTACAGATGATATCTGTAACATCTGTAATACCTTTAATATCACGTATACTACGGGTAATACCTGTAATAGGTGTAAAACGTATATAATACACGCAATAGGTGTAAAACGTATAATACACGCAATATATATAACACCTGAAATACGCGTCAAACGTTACCTCAATATTTACCATTTGAAAGACTGAATATACTCATTTCTTACATACAGCTTTCATGCTGTTAAATATTTTTTCCAATTTGCGTAGCTGGCTGCTGGGCACCATGCAATGTGTCAATATCCTTCCTCAAATACGACGGCCAAAACTGAACGCAATATCCCAGAACAGGACGCCACAACGAAATTGCCGAGCGATGAGTTCTGCAGTGCAGCCATCATCCACAATCTCCAGCAATACCACAGTTATCACCCACAATCTCCAGCAATACCACAGTCATCACCCACAATCTCCAGCAATACCACAGCCATCATCGCTATCGTTATCCTCCTCATCCTTCTTCTGCTCCATTTAATTATTCTCGTTATCACCAGGTCCTTCTTTTACCCATGCAAACTTCTCATCATTTTACTAGGTCTTCCTCCCACGCGACCTACCCACTGGTTCACCAGGTCCTGCTCCTCCCACGCGACCTACCCACTGGTTCACCAGGTCCTGCTTCTCCCACGCGACCTACCCACTGGTTCACCAGGTACTGCTCCACCCACGCGACCTACCCACTGGTTCACCAGGTCCTGCTCCACCCACGCGACCTACCCACTGGTTCACCAGGTCCTGCTTCTCCCACGCGACCTACCCACTGGTTCACCAGGTCCTGCTTCTCCCACCCGACCTACCCACTGGTTCACCAAGTACTGCTTCTCCCACCCGACCTACCCACAGGTTCACCAGGTCCTGCTTCTCCCACCCGACCTACCCACTGGTTCACCAAGTACTGCTTCTCCCACCCGACCTATCCACAGGTTCACCAGGTCCTGCTCCACCCACGCGACCTACCCACTGGTTCACCAGGTCCTGCTCCACCCACGCGACCTACCCACAGGTTCACCAGGTCCTGCTCCACCCACGCGACCTACCCACAGGTTCACCAGGTCCTGCTCCACCCACGCGACCTACCCACTGGTTCACCAGGTCCTGCTCCACCCACGCGACCTACCCACTGGTTTACCTGGTCCTGCTCCACCTACGCGACCTACCCACTGGTTCACCAGGTCCTGCTCCACCCACGCGACCTACCCACAGGTTCACCAGGTCCTGCTCCACCCACGCGACCTACCCACAGGTTCCCCAGGTCCTGCTCCACCCACGCAACCTACCCACAGGTTCACCAGGTCCTGCTCCACCCACGCAACCTACCCACTGGTTTACCTGGTCCTGCTCCTCCCACGCGACCTATGGATCATTTACAGACACTTCTGATCACACCAGTTGGCCTCTCCGCTCATTATACTCTTGTTGACTATACAGGAGGATTAGGTCTTAAAGTAAAGCTAATATTGACGTGAGAGCAACATTACCAGCATCCCTAGTGTGTGCAGATAGACGGGTATTATATTATATTTTATTGCGACGTGGAGCTATGTCGTGTTTTTTCACAGATTGTTATTTGCTGTTATTTACATGAGGCACTGTACCCGAGCATGGCTGCCTGTACTGGGCGGGGAGCGGCTCCCCCCAGACATGACTGGCTGTACTGGGCGGGGAGCGGCTCCCCCAGACATGACTGGCTGTACTGGGCGGGAGCGGCTCCCCACAGACATGGCTGGCTGTACTGGGCGGGGAGCGGCTCCCCCCAGACATGGCTGGCTGCACTGGGCGGGGAGCGGCTCCCCCAGACTTGGCTCACATAACTAAGAGAGAAAAAAGACCACAGTGAGAGAGAGAGAGATAGAGAGAGAGAGAGAGGCCGCTGTCACTCGGGGTCTGACATTTTTCCCACAGTTTCTCATTATCACCATCTCTTTATTTTTCTTTTCTTCGCAGCTCCCATTGGAGTGCCAGAAGTGGAAGTTGGCAGGAGGGGAAGATGGTTAATGTGATTTAGTAGTTAAAACTACTACAATTATTTAGTAGATTATTAATAGGATGGATAGAGACAGGCTGTTAGAGAGGCCGGGGACCGGTGGGAGAGAGTTAACCCAGAAAGTGGCAAGAGGCAAGAGCTGAGACTCAACCCTTCAACCAGAAATAGTTGAGTACAAATACGTGAGTACAAACACTTATAACTGCAATACGAGAGTACACTCTGAAGCCACAAGTGCAGTGTTTAGCAGTATCATCCTTGCCCTTTAATCCTCACACCAACATTGCATTATCTTATGACCTGTGTTTTTTAACCATTGTTTATCTAGATAACCTCGATAACTGAAAAAAATGTTTTGGTTAGGCTGCAACTCTCTACATTATTTATTATGACGATTAATCCTGAAATAAAAATTTCAACATGTTTCTCACACATCGGTAAACTATTGAATTTTTTTTATATCCAGGTGTGATTTTTGCATATCACTGCCATAAAATTACTGTCTCACATGAGTATATATGTGAATGAGTTATGGACAGAGTGCGTGAAGGCAGATACATGAATAGTGAAGCAGCCAGAATGATGTGAGAGTTATGTGCAGGAAGGTAAGTGAGGGATGGTGCCAGGAAGGTAGTGAGATGTGCCAGGAAGGTAAGTGAGGTATGGTGCCAGGAAGGTAAGTGAGGTGATGGTGCCAGGAAGGTAAGTGAGGTGATGGTGCCAGGAAGGTAAGTGAGGTGATGGTGCCAGGAAGGTAAGTGAGGTGATGGTGCCAGGAAGGTAAGTGAGGTGATGGTGCCAGGAAGGTAAGTGAGGTGATGGTGCCAGGAAGGTAAGTGAGGTGATGGTGCCAGGAAGGTAAGTGAGGTGATGGTGCCAGGAAGGTAAGTGAGGTGATGGTGCCAGGAAGGTAAGTGAGGTGATGGTGCCAGGAAGGTAAGTGAGGTGATGGTGCCAGGAAGGTAAGTGAGGTGACGGTGCGAGGAAGGTAAGAACATGTAAGACTAGAGAAGCACTGTAGTAAGTCTGCTAGGTATTTTACCTGTGCAATTTTTACTCATCTTTTACTTCATCTAACAGTTCTTATTGCAGTTCAAAATATTAATTTTCCTGACATCAACTCTCAATTTGTTCTACTTATCTACACTTCTATTGCCAAGCCAGCGCTTTCCTACATCATTTCTAACTACGAAACGAGAAATGACAAGGACAAAAAAAAAACTTCACTCCTTCAAGACCTGAAGTCGTCTAAACATAATTAGGTGTGAATTTATTTAAGGGATTTCATTTAAGTACAAAAGACATATTAATTAAGGAACTTGCAACATGAATACGATGTTTACCATGCTAGCCGCTGCCGCTCCTCTGAAGTAAATACACAAAGTATTTCCTAGGTTTCAGAGTTCAGTGTTGCTGCGCCAGTTGGTCTGGTGTTTTAATCAGACAACTTGAATCTTTTACCTAACTTTGCTAATTTTCATTGAAATAGTTTGTCTCTGATATAAAACGTTAAATTATACACTAGCAAAGATAAAGTGATATATATTGATTAACAAAAGTGCATTCTTACTACCTTCCGAAAACACTTCCTCACACACACACACTTCATTCACTTTTTTCTCCCACAAACCTCTTTCTTTCCCTTGCTCACTTTTCGACCCCCCCACCCCCACCCCTTCAGCACTCGCCTCTCCCCCACCCCTTCAGCACTCGCCTCTCCCCCACCCCTTCAGCACTCGCCTCTCCCCCACCAACATCACAGCAGATATCCCACAAGTTCAAGAGAGCAATAACAGTAACATTAAAAAATACACACTTTTGTTTTTCTCTTGCTACGATATCACCAGATCGTTTACACTGACGGGGTTGCTATCAGTCCCCTGAGTGATACAAACCCAGAATAACACGAACTCTCATTTCAAAACAATCGTGACTCCTAGCCTCCCGAGATACTTGGTACAGCATTCAGGACACTAATGAAAGAACATGGGTTCAATTCTCGAGCAGAACAAGATGTAAGAAGGCGTCTCTTTATACCACTGCTGCCGATGATCGCCCAGCACTAAATAAATTTATATTCATTAATACAAGACAAGCCACGGGGGGTGGAAATCTTTAGCTCAAGTACTTTCACACTTCTCAGTGCGTCATCAGGAGCTATGCAATGTTGCAAGGGAGCAACTAAAGCAGGGAGAAATGTGCGGATGTGTTACCGGCCACCGTGGTCGGAAACACATCCGCACTATGCTACTCTGAGAACTCTCTCTCTGCTTTAGTTGCTCTCTTGCAACATTGCATAGCTCCTGATGACGCACTGAGAAGTGTGAAAGTACTTGAGCTAAAGATTTCCACCCCCGTGGCTTGTCTTGCATAGTTAAGATCGCCCGTCTGCGATTGTTTGCAAATTTATTAATATGCAGAAAGGTCGGTGTCTGGAGCTAGTCTTGATCGCCATGCCCAACACAGTGTTTCAGAATTCATGAAGTTTTGGCGTGTCATGTGTCCTGGCTACATTGATCCTTCCCACCACGTGATGTACTAACAGGTGACACATACACTGGCACCTAACCTCGGTGCACCTAAACCTTCGTAACTCAACTTCTGTTCTCTGTATTAAATTAATAAAGCCTCCAGTAGGTGAAGCGTCTCCCAATAAAATATCTTAAGTGTTGAGTGTTTGTCTTTATTGCACGTATATCTTGGGGTTAGTCTCCTTACACCTACTTTCCATGTTCACCTAACAGTGAATAGAAACTTAGGTGTTAGTCTACTGTTGTGAATCTCTTTCCAGGTGAGATACCGACATTAGAAATGCTACACTAATTGGTTTTGTTGAGCTATCGTAGGTTAAATGACTGAAGTTACTGTTAATAGCATTACGTTAGTTATAAATGGAATTAGATACCCTTCAGCTTTCTATATGTCACATAAGGTGTCCGCATATATAACTTCTGCGGGGCATAATTTTTGAAATGGTTGATTTGCTAAACGATTTTACCTGCTAAGTTGCGAGTATAAAACACGACATATACATGTATACACGACATATACATGCATACATAACATATACATGTATACACGACATATACATGCATACATGACATATACATGCATACGTGACACATGTATAGACGACATATACATGCATACATGACTTATACATGTATACACGACATATACATGCATACATGACTTATACATGTATACACGACATATACATGCATACATGACTTATACATGTATACACGACATATACATGCATACAGTGAAGTGCGGAATATTTGTTGATACTGTTATTGGAAAAGTCTCTGAAAGGCTTTATTCTTGTCCTTCTGGTTACTCTAGCCGAGTGATTGTTGACTGCAGTCTCAGGCTACATTTTGTCTTCCTAGCCTGCCAGCACTATCTGTAGGCCTGAGGTATGCACATTCAGTTTCGTTCCTGCCTATTGCAGCCTAATTTCTCTTCTTTTTACTTTTTTCCCCCTGTATTGCCAGAGAAGCCTCGTCCCTCACTGTCTTGAGTGATCCTTCAGTCCACCTACCTTGGTGTTGTACTTCAGTGTCTTTTTTTAGAGCTATTAGTCTTTTTTGTGCTTTCTCGTCACCTCTCCCTCACCTCTTCCAGTAAGCTGGAAGCTGCAACATCATCACTTGTTCTTACAGTGATCTAAACACCGTCCCCTCCTGCTGGCTTGCTATCTCCACCATCAACTATCCCCCCTTACCCCTTTACTGGATCATTCATCATTCCATGTCTTTCTACGCCTTTTGTGTTTATTACTGTATACATGTGACTCTTCTGGGATTCCTGTTATTCATATCTTACCTGATTAAGCTATTCTATTTTGTTGAAAATGAGTATAAAATACTGACAAGTTGATGATTAAGACACATGTGCAACACTTGAGTATCTTTATTGATGAAACCTTTCGCCTACACTGTAGACTTCTTCAGTCAAATACAGAGGGAACAGTAGTAATAAAATAAAGATGATGTAATCAGTCCATCAACCTTGGAGAAAAAACATTTGAGTTGGTCAGTCCTTCAGTCTGGAGAAGGTTGAGCTGAACTCTTCTCCAGACTGAGGGACTGACCACCTTGTTCCAGACCATGGAGCTGAACTCTTCTCCAGGCTGAGGGACTGACCACCTTGTTCCAGACCATGGAGCTGAACTCTTCTCCAGGCTGAGGGACTGACCACCTTGTTCCAGACCATGGAGCTGAACTCTTCTCCAGACTGAGGGACTGACCACCTTGTTCCAGACCATGGAGCTGAACTCTTCTCCAGACTGAGGACTGACCACCGTTCAGACATGGTTTTCTCCAGGTTGAGGACTGATCACCTTTTCAGACCTGACTGATCTCCCTCTGTATTTTTGACTGGAGCTGACTTTCACAGACGAAGGCTCACCACTCAAATGTTTTCTCCAAGGTTGATGGACTGAATTTCATCATCTTTATTTTATACTACTTTCTCGTATTATGAAGAAGTTAAGTGTAGGCGAAAGGTTTATCAATAAAGAATCCCAAAGGTCACATGTAAAACAAGTAATAACATTTCAACAAAAGAAGCTAAGGGAAGATATGAATAGAATCGAAGATCACAGATACAGTAAAAAAAGGGTAGAAGAATGGATGAGAATGACCAGCAAGGAGGGGAAGTTGTTAGATCAAGAGCAGAGGCAGTGTTTAATTTACGTATCTTGAATCTTAAATTTTCATTTATTTGATCTTAAATTCTGTTATTTATTGTTTTATTGTTTTTTATTTTTATTTTTTTCTATTTTTGATTTTCTACAGCAAGGGAGGTTATCCTCCTTCCTTACCTGACAAATATAATGAGAGCCAGACCAACGAAGAATATATTATATACCCTAAACATAATGAAGCAATTACACCAGTCATTACACAGCCCAAAGTCGTGTCCAGGCAATAACAGGAATGTGCTCAAAACCATTACAACTAATTCAATTATTCCACACAGTGACAAAGTCAGGACTGTCCACTCAACCACAGTCAACACCACACAGACAAAAGCACCAGTGTGTTTGTCTTTCAAAGTTTTTTTGCTTATTGGTGTTCGTGTGACAGTGTTTGTGTCTCTGTGTGTGTGTGTGTGCAGCTCATTCTTATGTGCATTAAACTGTGATATGTGTTCGTGCTTGTATGTTCTGGTGCATTAATACAAAAATTATGCAGAAAGGATTTCTGAACAAGTGCTTAGAAATTACTGACTGATGATGTTATGTATGGCAGTGAGGTGCAAGTCCTAGCACTGAGTAACACAAGTGGTGGGAGAGAATAACTGGGAAAGAATTAAAGCAATTAAGTCACGAGTACTGGAGAGAAAGAGAGTTCAAATACGTGACCGGAATAATGAATGGACGTGTGGAAAGACACCTAAGTGTTTACATTTACGAACTGTGAGGTTTAGAATAAAAGTGGATTGTGGAAAGTTGATTCTAGTTAGTGTTTACGCTGCTGGAGGTGAGAAAAGTGCAGAGAGAGAGAGAGAGAGAGAGAGAGAGAGAGAGAGAGAGAGAGAGAGAGAGAGAGAGAGAGAGAGAGAAGAAGACGAGAAGAGAAGAGCAGACGACAGAGACAGACAGACAGAGACAGAGAAACTTTCTAAACATTTTTACAATAAATTAACAGATAATTTGGGGCAAAATGAGAGTGATTATTTCGAGGATTTTCATGGGAGAAACTTTTGTTGATGTAGCAAGAAAGTTGGAATCCCTCGGGTCAATAATAAAGTGCAAAGTCTAATTCAGTTATGGTTAGAAAAAAGTTTCGTAATAGGCAGTCGACACTTTACGAAAAATATAAATAAATATTCAAAGCGTGATGAAATGTAGACTGAGAACATTGTGCTAGACTGTATTGTAGGTAAGAGATGGCAGTTATGATGGAAGTTATATGTGGAGGTGCTGGTGGAGGTGCTGGTGGAGGTGCTGGTGGAGGTGCTGGTGGAGGTGACGGTGGAGGTGCTGGTGGAGGTGACGGTGGAGGTGCTGGTGGACGTGCTGGTGGAGGTGACGGTGGAAGTGCTGGTGAAGGTGCTGGTGGAGGTGCTGGTGGAGGTGACGGTGGAGGTGCTGGTGGAGGTGACGGTGGAGGTGACGGTGGAGGTGCTGGTGGAGGTGACGGTGGAGGTGCTGGTGAAGGTGCTGGTGGAGGTGCTGGTGGAGGTGACGGTGGAGGTGCTGGTGGAGGTGACGGTGGAGGTGACGGTGGAGGTGACGGTGGAGGTGACGGTGGAGGTGCTGGTGGAGGTGACGGTGGAGGTGCGGTGGAGGTGACGGTGGAGGTGACGGTGGAGGTGCGGTGGAGGTGCGGTGGAGGTGCGGTGGAGGTGACGGTGGAGGTGCGGTGGAGGTGCTGGTGGAGGTGACGGTGGAGGTGGAACGGTGGAGGTGGATGCGTGGAGGTGACGGTGGATGGGGGAGGTGCGGTGGAGGGCGGGGACGGTGGAGGTGACTGAGTGCGGAGGTGCTGGTGAAGGTCTGGTGGAGGTGCGGTGGAGGTGCTGGTGGAGGTGCTGGTGAAGGTCTGGTGGAGGTGACGGTGGAGGTGCTAGTGGAGGTGCTGGTGAAGGTGCTAGTGGAGGTGCTGGTGAAGGTGCTGGTGGAGGTGCTGGTGAAGGTCTGGTGAAGGTGCTGGTGGAGGTGCTGGTGAAGGACTGGTGGAGGTGACGGTGGAGGTGCTAGTGGAGGTGACTGAGTGCGTAGTGACGGATGCTGGTGGAGGTGTTGGTGGAGGTGCGGTGGAGGTGACGGTGGAGGTGCTGGTGAGGTGCGGTGGAGGTGCAGTGAGGTGCTGGTGGAGGTGACGTGTGCGTGGAGGCTGATCTGGTGAGTGCTGGTGAGGTGCTGGTGAAGGTGCTAGTGGAGGTGCTGGTGAAGGTGCTGGTGAAGGTCTGGTGAAGGTGCTGGTGAAGGTGCTGGTGGAGGTGCTGGTGGAGGTGACGGTGGAGGTGCTGGTGGAGGTGCTGACTGGTGGAGGTGCTGGTGGAGGTGACGGTGGAGGTGCTGGTGGAGGTGACGGTGGAGGTGCTAGTGGAGGTGACGGTGGAGGTGCTGGTGGAGGTGCTAGCACGGTGGAGGTGCTGGTGGAGGTGCTGGTGGAGGTGCTGGTGGAGGTGCTGGTGGAGGTGCTGGTGGAGGTGCTGGTGGAGGTGCTGGTGGAGGTGCTGGTGGAGGTGCTGGTGGAGGTGCTGGTGGAGGTGCTGGAGGAGGTGCTGGTGGAGGTGCTGGTGGAGGTGCTGGTGGAGGTGCTGGTGGAGGTGCTGGTGGAGGTGCTGGTGGAGGTGCTGGTGGAGGTGCTGGTGGAGGTGCTGGAGGAGGTGCTGGTGGAGGTGCTGGTGGAGGTGACGGTGGAGGTGCTGGTGGAGGTGCTGGTGGAGGTGCTGGTGGAGGTGCTGGTGGAGGTGCTGGGTACAGGGTATAAGTACATAATTAATACCCAGTTTTGCTAAATAAAAAAGTGATAAACGTTGTCTAAGTATTATATATTTCTAAGTTAAATTTTAATATGTCTTTCTTTAAATCATATAATAATGATACGAATTTGGTAAACTTTTCTTTATTTGTAGTTAAATATAAGATTTTTATAGGTAATTTTTAAAATTTTGATTTGTAATTTAGTGATTATACAGTGGAGCCGATCAAGACTGGGCTTTACCAGGGTACAGAGGAGTATACCTGGAGTATATCTTGAGTATGCCTGGAGAGGGTTTTGAGGGTTAACGCCCCAGTAGCCCGGTGTGAGAGCAGGCCTCATGGTGGATCAGGGTCTGATCAACCAGGCAGTTACTGCTAGTCACACGCAAACTGACGTACGAACCACAGCCCGGCTGGTCAGGTACTGACTTTATGTGCCTGTCCAGCGCCATGTTGAAGACAGCCAGGGATCTATTGGTAATCCCTCTTATGTATGCTGGGAGGCAGTTGAACAGTCTTGGGCCCCTGACACTGTGTTGTCTCTCATTGTACTCGTGAGCAAGGCTAGACTTTATCAGTTCAAGGCTGATAAAGTCTTGATAGAAACATTATACTAAGAATGTTCATTTGATTTCCCTCACTTAAATTATTCAACCTTATTAAATTTTTTGAGGCAATCAGATACGATTCAAGGAAGCGAATAACAGCTAAAATTTCTTGGAAGAAGATTCAGATTATTAAGTGAGAGAACAATATTGTTGATGAGTGTGAGGATCTCAGATTCAAGGAAACGAAGGAGGAGGAGGAGGAGGTCAGGAAATTGCTGTCAGAGAGAACGAAAAGGAATTGCAAGAAAAGCGTAGAAACAGCTCTTAGGTTCATGTATGGAATATTAAATTCCTGACAGAGCAAGAAGGGAAAAAAAATGTTGGGAGACTGAGGTGAATGTGGTGTGTGGAGACATGAATAGTGAGGTGCATGAAGACGTGTATCGTGTGGTGTGTGGAGACGTGAATTGTGAGGTGTTTGGAGATGCATTTAGAAACATGTATGGATACGTGTTTAGAGACGTGTATGGAGAGGTGTATGGTGACGTATATAGAGAAGTGTGTGGTGACATGTATAGAGACGCGTATGGAGACGAATGTGAAGAAATGTTTGATGCAGCCAGAGATTAAATCCAGCAGTGTGAAGATGTGCTGATTCTCCAGATAAATGGTGGATCTCTAATATAGTTTAGTGTAGAATAAAGCCAAGCAACATCAATTTGCCATTGAACGTCTCCAAACATTTTGTTAAATCCGAAGATGGTGAAAACCCATGATGGTGTAACCCCTAAATAGTTCAATCCAATGGTTAAAATTCATTATATGTAAACCCTATTATAGCTAATCCCCATGATGGCTGAACCCCATGACAGATAAACCCATTAATGTTAGTCCATTGATGGTTAAACCTCCATATAAGAGCAAGAGCATTGTGAGAGTAACAAGGGAAAAAATGTCCTTCATCCAGGATGGTAGTGAAGTTGAGGATGAGAAAAAGAATTACAAGAAAATGCAAATTGTTAGAGTCGGGTGTGTGCAGCGCTTGTCGAGAGTAACTCGGGGATAACAAAGATCAAGGATAAACACAGGATAAACGCAAAGACAGTGAGTGTGGTTTTTTTACGATTCACTTGATCCTGGCTTAAAAATCATGCGGATATTGCATCTGAAGCATGCATTCCGAGGCTACAATATTGAGCATTATGTTCAGCCAGAGCTGACAGTCTGTGCAGCATTACGACTGTCAAGTGAGATGAGAGAATTATCTGACATAGTTGTTGTTTGTTGAGCAAAGTAGTGGAGGTTACAATAGGTCCAGGCTGTCTGTTACAGGAGGAGGCAGGCTACAAGAGCACGTTACTCGTGTGGACGATGAGGGGGAAGGATAGCTGTAAAGCAAGAACCACGTTCATTGATGTCAGGTTGCTCTCAAGCCCATCATGGTTCCAGTGAAGATGCTCTGTATTCCTATCTACGTATACCTAGCGAGTCGCGAGTATGGGGCGAGAAATTATATTTCTGGCAAGCATCTTATCATTCACTTGATTAGTATTGTTATAAATTCGTTTCATTTATCAATGGTTCTGGCGGTTCGGTTTCAGACAAGACTGAACACGATGGTTTTAGAAAAAAAAAATATATAAAAAACGCCCCCCCCAAGAAAATAACGATAGGTTTATAGTGAAAATACTACATACCTGGAGTATACCTGGAGAAGATTTCGGAGTCAAAACCCCCGAGGCCCGGTCTGAGATCAGGCCTCGTGGTGGATCAGGGTCTGATGAACCAAACTGTTACTGCTAGCCACACGCGGAATGACGTAAGAACCACAGCCCGGCTGATCAGGTACTGACTTTAGGTGCCTGTCCAGCGCCTTCTTGAAGTTAGCCAGAGGTCTATTGGTAATCCCCCTCATGTATGTTGAGAGGCAGTTGAACAGTCTTGGGCTCCTGACACTTATTGTGGTGTCTCTCAGATATCTGTCACTAGTGTGTTGCTGTGGTGGGAGCGTGGAAGGAAACAACCACTAGTGTGTTGCTGTGGTGGGAGCGTGGAAGGAAACAACCACTAGTGTGTTGCTGTGGTGGG
>WNWK01015289.1:0-48331 GCA_009830355.1 Cherax destructor
CAAACATAGTGCTGCTGTGATCACTGCTAGATCCTTGCTGACAGGTTCATAACAAACCTAGTGCTGCCTGTTGATCACTGCTAGATCCTTCTAGACAGGTTCATAAAAACATAGTCTGCTGTTGATCACTGCTAATCCTTCTGACAGGTTCATAACAACCTAGTGCGCTGTTGCTCTGATCCTCTAGACAGTTCATAACCTATGCTGCTGTTGATCACTGCTAGATCTCTAGACAGTTCAAACAAACCTGTTGCTTGATCTGCTAGATCTACTAGACAGGTTATAACAACACTAGTTGCCGTTATCACTAGTCTCTGAAGTCATACAAACCTTCTGCTGTTGATCACCATCTGCTGACGGTTCATAACAAACCTTGCTGCCGTTATACTTCAACCTATGCTCTTGATCACTGCTAGATCCTTCTAGACAGTTCATACAAACTAGTGCTGCCTGTTGATCACTGATCCTCTGACAGTTCATAACAAACACTAGTGCTCTGTTGATCACTGCTAATCCTCTAGACAGTTCAAACAAACTATGCTGCCTGTTGATATCTAATCTCTAGACGGTTCAAAACTAGTGCTGCTTTGATCACTGTAGATCCTGAAGGTTCATAACAAACACTAGTGCTGCTTTTGATCACTGTAATCCTCTAGACAGTTATAACAACCCTAGTGCTGCCTGTTGATCTGCTGATCCTCTAGACAAGTTCTCAAACACTAGTGCGCTGTTGATCCTGCTAGATCCCAGACAGTTCAAACAAACCTAGTGCCTTTGATACTGCTAGATCCTTGCTAGACAGTTCATAACAAACACTAGTGCTGCCTGTTGATCACTGCTAGATCCTTGTAGACAGGTTCATAACAAACCTAGTGCTGCCTTGATCACTGCTAGATCCTCAGACAGGTTCATAACAAACACTATGCTGCCTGTTGATCACTGCTGATCCTTACTAGACAGTTCATACAAACACTAGTCTGCTGTTGATCACTGCTAGATCCTTTAGACAGGTTCATAACAACTAGTGCTGCTGTTGATCACTGCTAGATCCTGACAGTTCATAACAAACACTATGCTGCCTGTTGATCACTGTAGATCCTACTAGACAGTTCATAACAAACCTAGTGCTGCTGTGATCACTGCTAGATCCTTCTAGACAGTTCATAACAAACACTAGTGCTGCCTGTTGATCACTGCTAGATCCTTCTAGACAGTTCATAACAAACATAGTGCTGCCTGTTGATACGCTAGATCCTTCTAGACAGGTTCATAACAAACACTAGTGCTGCCTGTTGATCACTGCTAGATCCTTCTAGACAGTTCATAACAAACACTAGTGCTGCTGTTGATCCTGCTAGATCCTTTAACAGGTTCATAACAAACTAGTGCTGCCTGTTGATCACTGCTAGATCCTTGTAGACAGTTCATAACAAACACTAGTGCTGCTGTTGATCACTGCTAGATCCTTCTAGACAGGTTCATAACAAACACTAGTGCTGCCTGTTGATCACTGCTAGATCCTGCTAGACAGTTCATAACAAACACTAGTGCTGCCTGTTGATCACTGTAGATCCTTCTAGACAGGTTCATAACAAACACTAGTGCTGCCTGTTGATCACTGCTAGATCCTTGCTAGACAGGTTCATAACAAACACTAGTGCTGCCTGTTGATCACTGCTAGATCCTTGCTAGACAAGTTCATAACAAACACTAGTGCTGCCTGTTGATCACTGCTAGATCCTTACTAGACAGGTTCATAACAAACACTAGTGCTGCCTGTTGATCACTGCTAGATCCTTCTAGACAGTTCATAACAAACCTAGTGCTGCCTGTTGATCACTGCTAGATCCTTCTAGACAGTTCATAACAAACCTAGTGCTGCCTGTTGATCACTGCTAGATCCTTCTAGACAGGTTCATAACAAACACTAGTGCTGCCTGTTGATCACTGCTAGATCCTTCTAGACAAGTTCATAACAAACACTAGTGCTGCCTGTTGATCACTCTAGATCCTTACTAGACAGGTTCATAACAACCTAGTGCTGCCTGTTGATCACTGCTAGATCCTTGCTGACAGGTTCATAACAAACACTAGTGCTGCCTGTTGATCACTGCTAGATCCTTCTAGACAGGTTCATAACAAACCTAGTGCTGCCTGTTGATCACTGCTAGATCCTTCTAGACAGTTCCAAACACTAGTGCTGCCTGTTGATCACTGCTAGATCCTTGTACTAACTAGGTTCATCAACAAACCACTAGTGCTGCTGTTGATCACTGCTAGATCCTTCTAGACAGGTTCATAACAAACACTAGTGCTGCTGTTGATCACTGCTAGATCCTTGTAGACAGTTCATAACAAACATAGTGCTGCCTGTTGATCACTGCTAGATCCTTGTAGACAGGTTCATAACAAACACTAGTGCTGCCTGTTGATCACTGCTAGATCCTTCTAGACAGTTCATAACAAACACTAGTGCTGCCTGTTGATCACTGCTAGATCCTTGCTAGACAGTTCATAACAAACACTAGTGCTGCCTGTTGATCACTGCTAGATCCTTGTAGACAGTTCATAACAAACACTAGTGCTGCCTGTTGATCACTGCTAGATCCTTACTAGACAGGTTCATAACAAACACTAGTGCTGCCTATTGATCACTGCTAGATCCTTGCTAGACAAGTTCATAACAAACACTAGTGCTGCCTGTTGATCACTGCTAGATCCTTGCTAGACAGGTTCATAACAAACACTAGTGCTGCCTGTTGATCACTGCTAGATCCTTGCTAGACAAGTTCATAACAAACCCTAGTGCTGCTTGTTGATCACTGCTAGATCCTTACTAGACAGGCTCATAACAAACACTAGTGCTGCCTGTTGATCACTGCTAGATCCTTACTAGACAAGTTCATAACAAACCCTAGTGCTGCCTGTTGATCACTGCTAGATCCTTGCTAGACAAGTTCATAACAAACACTAGTGCTGCCTGTTGATCACTGCTAGATCCTTGCTAGACAGGTTCATAACAAACACTAGTGCTGCCTGTTGATCACTGCTAGATCCTTGCTAGACAGGTTCATAAACAACACTAGTGCTGCCTGTTGATCACTGCTAGATCCTTACTAGACAGGTTCATAACAAACACTAGTGCTGCCTGTTGATCACTGCTAGATCCTTACTAGACAGGTTCATAACAAACTCTGGTATCGCATGTGTGGTCCACCCACTCTGTGCTATGAGATTATTTAACTGCTACATCTTTCACAACAGTGTCTCCCATATTGGTATTGATGTCTCCCAGGATCCCTCTCTCACTCTCACCTACACTTATCATCCTTCACAATACAAATAATAGTCTCTGTCCCTGACGTCACCTCTCTCACACCGGTAACTATTCAATAACAACATCATCTCCCACATCCTGTTCCCAGCTCACTCAGCCAGGTTCCTGACTCCTCTATCTTGGGTATATTTACCACTGTGTGTGTGTGTGTGTGTGTGTGTGTGTATGTACTCACCTAGTTGTGGTTGCAGGGGTCAAGTCATAGCTCCTGGCCCCGCCTCTTCACTGGCCGTTACTGGGTCACTCTTCCTGCGCAATGAGCATTATCATACCTCTTGTTAAAGCTATGAATGGATATTGCCTCCACTACATCACTTCCAAAATTATTCCACTTCCTGACCACTCTGTGACTGAAGAAATACTTCCTAACATCCCTGTGATTCATCCGAGTCTTCAACTTCCAACTGTGTCCCCTTGTTGCTGTGTCCCATCTCTGGAACATTCTGTCTCTGCCAACCTTGTCAATTCCTCTCAGTATTTTATATGTCGTTATCATGTCCTCCATATCTCTCCTGTCCTCCAGTGTCGTCAGGTCGATTTCCCTTAACCTCTCCTCGTGGGACATACCCCTTAGCTCCGGGACTAGTCTTGTTGCAAACCTTTGCACTTTCTCTAGTTTCTTTACGTGCTTGGCTAGGTGTGGGTTCCAAACTGGCGCGCTGCATATTCCAATATGGGCCTAACGTACACAGTGTACAGGGTCCTTAACGATTCTTTATTAAGATGTCGGAATGCTGTTCTTAGGTTTGCTAGGCGCCCATATGCTGCAACTGTTATTTGGTTGATGTGCGCCTCAGGAGATGTGCCTGGTGTTATTCCCATCCCAAGATCTTTTTCCTTGAGTGAGGTTTGTAGTCTCTGGCCCCCTAGACTGTACTCTGTCTGCGTTCTTCTTTGCCCTTCCCCAATCTTCATGACTTTGCACTTATTGGGGTTGAACTCCAGGAGCCAATTGCTGGACCAGGCTTGCAGCCTGTCCAGATCCCTTTGTAGTTCTGCCTTGTCCTCGTCCGATTGAATTCTTCTCATCATCTTCACATCATCTGCAAACAGGGACACTTCGGATTCTATTCCTTCCGTCATGTCATTCACAAATACCAGAAACAGCACCGGTCCTAGGACTCACCCCTGTGGTACCCCACTTGTCACTGGCACCCACTCGACACCTCGCCACGTACCATGACTCGCTGCTGTCTTCCTGACAGGTATTCCCTGATCCATTGGAGTGCCTTCCCTGTTATCCCTACCTGGTCCTCCAGCTTTTGCACTAATCTCTTATGTGGAACTGTCAAACGCCTTTCTTACAGTCCTAGAAAATGCAATCTACCCACCCATCTCTCTCTTGTCTTACTGTTGTCACCTTGTCATAGAACTCCAGTAGGTTTGTGACACAGGATTTCCCGTCCCTGAAACCGTGTTGGCCGTCGTTGATAAGCTCATTCCTTTCTAGGTGTTCTACCACTGTTCTCCTGATAATCTTCTCCATGACTTTGCATACTATACACGTCAGTGACACTGGTCTGTAGTTTAGTGCTTCATGTCTGTCTCCATTTTTAAAAATTGTGACTACATTTGCTGTCTTCCACACATTAGGTAATCTCCCTGTTTCGATAGATGTGTTGTGTGTGTGTGTGTCTGTACTCACCTAGTTGTGGTTGCAGGGGTCGATTCACAGCTCCTGGCCCTGGCCCTGGTCCTGGCTCCTGGCCCCTGTGTGTGTGTGTACTCACCTATTTGTGGTTGCAGGGGTCGAGTCATAGCTCCTGGCCCCTGTGTGTATGTGTGTGTGTGTACTCACCTAGTTGTGGTTGCAGGGGTCGAGACATAGCTCCTGGCCCCGCCTCTTCACTGGCCGCTACTGGGTCACTCTCCCTGCGCCATGAGCTTTATCATACCTCTTCTTAAAGCTGTGTATGGAACCTGCCTCCACTACATCGCTTCCCAAGCTATTCCACTTCCCGACCACTCTATGACTGAAGAAATACTTCCTAACATCCCTGTGATTCATCTGAGTCTTCAACTTCCACCTGTGTCCCCTTGTTGCTGTGTCCCATCTCTGGAACATTCTGTCTCTGTCAACCTTGTCAATTCCTCTCAGTATTTTATATGTCGTTATCATGTCCCCCCTATCTCTCCTGTCCTCCAGTGTCGTCAGGTCGATTTCCCTTAACCTCTCCTCGTAGGACATACCCCTTAGCTCCGGGACTAGTCTTGTTGCAAACCTTTGCACTTTCTCTAGCTTATTTACGTGCTTGGCTAGATGTGTGTTTGTGTGTACTCACCTGTTTATGGTTGCAGGGGTCGATACATAGCTCCTGGGCTCTTCACTGATCGCTACTAGGTCCACTCTCCCTTCTCCATGAGCTTTATCATACCTCATCTTAAAACTATGTATGGTTCCTGCCTCCACTACATCACTTGCCAGACTATTCCGCTTCCTGACAACTCTATGACTAAAGAAATACTGCCTAACATCCCTTTGACTCATCTGAGTCTTCAATTTCTTATTGTAACCCCTTGTTTCTGTGTCCCTTCTCTGGAACATCCTGTCTCTGTCCACCTTATCTATTCCTCGCAGTATTTTGTATGTTGTTATCATTTCTTCCCTGACCCTCCTGTCGTCCAGTATCGTCAGACCGATTTCCCGTTAACCATTCTTTGTAGGACATTCCCTTTAGCTCTGTAAATAGTCTTGTTGTAAATCTTTGCACTTTCTCTAATTTCTTGACGTGCTTGACCAAGTGTGGGTTCCAAACTGGTGCTGACTTACACGGTGTACAGAGAACTTGGTCTCGTTTAGCTGGTCTACTAGAGACTGTCCAGGTGGGTGTAATTATAGGATGCAGTTTTCAGTGTGTCACCTCCTGTAATTCCACCCACCTGGACAGTCTATAGTAGACCAGCTAGACGAGACCAAGTTCTCATCCATCAAAGTCACTGGGAAGGGACCAAAAACTGCTAACTGCTTAGGGAAGTGGGGAACCACTGACCTGGGAATAACAAGTGCAGAACCTGGGGAAGTGAGGAAGTTCATCTGAGGGGACACAGATGAACTTCTGGAGTCATGGAACTAGAGAAATCAAGAAAAGTGGAAGTGGGGAATGTGGAAGGGTTGACATCCGGGGGTCCACGGCATCCTATAATTACACCCACCAAGACAGCCTGGAACAGTAGGCCAGCTAGACGAGACTAAGCTGCCACCCAACTCACTCACTAAGCAGAGGTTACTAACTGTTAATCTTAGACCTCTTTTTATATTTCATAATGTGTTCAAGTTATTTTGTTTTATTTTCACTTACGTAGCTGTATAATTGTACGTGTGAACGTTTTATTGTGTACGGATGTGTGTTCGTGTGCCAGTTTATTTTTTCTCACCATGAGAACTGTAACAATGGTGAAGAAGTGACATCAGAAGTTTGAGGTAATCAGTCCCTCATTCTTAATATATTAACTTTCATTCTTTATATGAACTTCCATTCAAACACACACACACACACACACACAGGGAAGGCAACAGTGGGAGGAGGAAATTTCTAGAAGGGAGAAGGAATGGGAGAGGAAGTTATTGGTGATCACCGAGGAGTTCGATGAAAGGGAAAAGGAATGGGAGAGGAAGCTATTGGTGATCAGCGAGGGAATGGAGAAGAGGATAGCTGAGGAGAGTAGAAAATGGGTAATGCAAGCCAAAAAAGCGGAAGCCAGGATCCAGACCCTAGAAGAGAAGCTGCAGGGACTGACACAGAATAGAGACAACAGTACCTGGCAGGAAACAACGCTTGGGGCTTGTGCACCAGGCACAGCCAAAGGGAATGAGGAGAAAGGAGGAGAACTCGGGTACGCACAGGCACTGGCAGGCACACAGGGGGCCCGAAGCAAGACGAGCAGGATAACAACACACGAGAGGGATATAGAAGAAGCAGCCAGGGTCACGAAGAGCACCACAGGAACAACGAATGGGAGCACAGAAACAACATATGAGAGGGTAGACAAAACAGCAGACACGCTAAACATGGAGACCCCAACAACACACTGCAGCGGACAGGGACGTAAGAGCAGACCGGACACACAAAGGACCACGGGAATACATTCATGACAGCACCGGAGAGGATAATGCACCTTTGACAAGGCAATGGGAGACACAGTGGGAGGAGGAAAGGGAGAAGTCGATTTTCATCTATGGCCTGAAGGAAGTCGAAGGAGACACCCACGACAGAAGGAAACAGGAGGAGACAGAACAGATCGATGGTATCATGCTAGCAATAGGGGGAGACTCATCCCAAGTGACAAATTTTCGGAGAATCGGGTGGTACACAAAGGGAAGAAATCGACCCCTCAAGGTAATATTCAAGGCAGAATCAGCACGCACCATGATCCTGCAAGAGAAAGCTCGGCTGAGGACGAACCAGGGGTACCGGAATGTATATCTAGATCGAGACAGAACACAGGAAGAAAGGGAGGCCCGGAGGGAGAGGATAAGAAGGAGGAGAGAGGGGGGAGGGGAGACAGCGAGATACGGTGGGCACCAAGCAGACAAACACACACACTGGAAATACCCTCAGCGGGCCTCATATCACAAACAACCCACGACACCCATACACTCTAGCACCACACCCACTTATCAGGCCCCCTGTCCCCACCCTAGCAAATGAAAACCCACCGTCACAGTTACCCTCCACCCCCACCTCAAGCTGCACCCCACCTGCCCATACCCCAACCATACAATCACCCCCACCCATGCTCCAACCCCCTGCGGGCACCCTGCCCACACCCCCATCCCACAAAGATCTCCCCAGGGCCACAGTATTGGAAACAAGGTTGAAGGTTTGGTACACAAACGCGGATGGAATTACGAATAGCGGTCACAGAAACTAAACTAAATGAGACAGTAACAGATGCAATCTTCCCACAGGGATATCAGATCCTGAGGAAAGATAGGAGGAGCAGGGGGGGTGGAGGGGTCGTACTGCTTGTAAGGCACCGTTGGAGATTCGAGGAAATGGTAGGAGTGGAGGGGGGTAGAGAACAGGATTTCATAGTAGGTACCATCCAGTCTGGGGAGCATAAGATAATCATTGCAGTGATGTATAACCCACCACAGAACTGCAGGAGGCCAGGAGAAGAATACGATGAGAACAACAGAGCGATGGTGGACACCCTGGCGGAGGTGGCAAGAAAAGCACACATGAGCAGAGCTAAGCTACTGGTCATGGGAGATTTCAACCACAGGGAGATCGACTGGGAGAACCATGAACCACGTGGGGGTCCAGAAACTTGGAGAGCCAAGATGATGGACGTGGTACTGGAAAACCTGATGCACCAACATGTCAGGGACACGACCAGAGAGAGGGAGAAGATGAACCAGCAAGACTGGACCTTGTATTCACCCTGAACCGCTCAGATATTGAAGACATAACGCACGAGAGCCCCCTGGGAGCCAGTGACCATATGGTGCTTAGCTTTGAGTACATTGTAGAGCTACAGGTGGAGAGGGGAAACAGTACCGATAGAGACAAACCAGACTTTAAAAGAGGAAACTACACAGGCTTGAGGAATTTCCTGCAGGACATCCAGTGGGAAAGGGAAATGGAAGGACTGACAATAAATGAAATGATGGAATACGTAGGGGCAAAGTGCAAGGAGGCAGAGGAACGGTTTATACCCAGAGGCAAATGTTTAAATGGGAAGGCCAGAAAGAGCCCCTGGTTTACCCAAAGGTGCAGGAGGCAAAGAATCAGAGTATCAGAGAATGGAAACGGTACAGAAGGCAAAGAACCCAAGTAAACAAAGAGATTAGTAGAAGAGCTAGAAACGAGTATGCACAAGTACGGAGGGAGGCCCAGAAACAGTACGAAAACGACATAGCATCGAAAGTTAAGTCCGACCCGAAACTGATGTTCAGTCACATCAGAAGGAAGACAACAGTCAAGGACCAGGTGATAAGGCTGAGGAGAGAAGTTGGGGAACTCACAAGTAATGATCAAGAGGTATGTGAGGAGCTCAACTTGAGGTTTAAGGAAGTATTCACAATGGAGGAAGGAAGGCAGCTGGGTAGACAGGACATGGTTCGTCACCAACAAGGGATGTACCAAGTGCTAGAGGGCATACACACAACTGAGGAGGAAGTGAAGCAGTTACTCAGTGACCTCGATACCTCAAAGGCGATGGGTCCGGACAATATCTCCCGTGGGTTCTTCGGGAAGGAGCTGAGGTACTGAGTGTGCCACTTACCACAATATTCAACACATCCCTTGAAACTGGGCAGCTACCTGAGGTATGGAAGAAGGCCAACGTAGTCCCCATTTTTAAAAAGGAGACAGAAAAGAGGCACTAAACTATAGACCGGTGTCACTTACATGTATAGTGTGCAAAGTCCTGGAGAAAATCATCAGGAGAAGAATGGTGGAACACCTTGAGCGGAACAGGATAATAAACACCAGACAGCATGGATTCCGGGAAGGCAAATCCTGTGTAACAAAACTCCTAGAGTTCTATGATAAAGTAACAGAGGTAAGGCAGGAGAGAGAAGGGTGGGTTGATTGCATTTTCCTGGACTGCAGGAAGGCCTTCGACACAGTTCCTCACATGAGATTAGTAAAGAAGTTGGAAGAACAAGCAGGTATAACAGGAAGGGCACTGGAATGGATCAGGAATACCTCAAAGGGAGGCAACAACGGGTCATGGTGCGTGGTGAGGTATCACAGTGGGCGCCTGTGACGAGTGGTGTACCGCAGGGGTCAGTCCTAGGACCAGTGTTATTCCTGGTATATGTAAATGACATGACGGATGGGATAGACTCAGAAGTGTCTCTATTCGCGGATGATGTGAAAATAATGAGGAGAATCACATCGGAAGAGGACCAGGCAGGGCTGCAAACAGACCTGGACAAGCTCGACATCTGGTCTAGCAGTTGGCTTCTCGAATTCAATCCCTCCAAATGCAAAGTCATGAGGATCGGAGAAGGGCAAAGAAGACCGCTGACAGAGTACAAGCTAGGCGAACAAAGGCTACAAACCTCGGCAAAGGAGAAAGACCTTGGAGTGAGTATAACGCCTAGCACGTCTCCGGAGGCACACATCAACCAGATAACTGCGGCAGCATATGGGCGTCTGGCAAACCTTAGATTAGCGTTCCGTTACCAAGGAATCGTTCAAGACACTGTATACCGTGTACGTCAGGCCCATACTAGAATATGCAGCACCAGTCTGGAACCCACACCTGGTCAAGCACGTAAGGAAACTAGAGAAAGTGCAAAGGTTTGCGACAAGGTAAGTTCCACAACTCAGGGGTCTGTCTTATGAAGAAAGGTTGAGGGAAATAGGACTAACAACACTGGAGGAAAGAAGGGTCAGAGGAGACATGATAACGACATACAAAATACTGCGGGGAATTGACAAGGTAGATAGTGACAGGTTGTTTCAGAGAGAAAACACAGAAACAAGGGGACACAACTGGAAGCTGAAGACTCAGATGAGTCAAAGGGATGTCAGGAAACATTTCTTCAGCCACAGAGTAGTCAGGAAGTGGAATGGACTAGAGAAAGATATAGTGGAGGCAGGAACCATACATAGTTTTAAGACAAGGTATGATAAAGCTCATGGAGCAGGGAGAGCAGAGACCCAGTAGCAGACAGCGAAGAGGCGGGGCCAGGAGCTGAGTCTCGACCTCTGCAACCACAATTAGGTGAGTACAATTAGGTGAGTACACACACACACACACACACACAGGTGATGGCGTAACACAAATTACAAGTGAAAGTAGAAAATGATATACAGGCGAAGGCATAAAGGAAGAGCGAAGTATTTGTTAATTTGATGATGGAAGAGTCAGGACTCCTACGATCCATCTCATGACATGTACAAGTCTGTTCTTAGGGGAAGCACAATGTTATTATTCTTTGATAAGTGAGCCGCATAGTGATACCTTATACTAACAATGCAGTTTATTAGATAAGGATAGTGAGATGGTGATGATCCATATACATAGTAAAGAGGGTTGTGTCCCTTCAGAGTTATAAAAATACTTATGTTTAAAAAACAAGATAGGGAAGAGAACTGAGTGCTAAAAAGCTTAGAGGAGTTGTTGACCAACAAACATAATTAAGAGAGTGATGTCTCACAGTGACAACAGTGATGTCTCACAGTGACAACAGTGATGTCTCACAGTGACAACAGTGATGTCTCACAGTGACAACAGTGATGTCTCACAGTGACAACAGTGATGTCTCAGTGACAACAGTGATGTCTCACAGTGACAACAGTGATGTCTCACAGTGACAACAGTGATGTCTCACAGTGACAACAGTGATGTCTCACAGTGACAACAGTGATGTCTCACAGTGACAACAGTGATGTCTCACAGTGATGTCTCACAGTGACAACAGTGATGTCTCACAGTGACAACAGTGATGTCTCACAGTGACAACAGTGATGTCTCACAGTGACAACAGTGATGTCTCACAGTGACAACAGTGATGTCCCACAGTGACAACAGTGACAACAATGGTGTCTTACAAATATATTGAAGAAGGTAATGTCTTGCCAGCATAATAAACCTTTAACTGGCTTTTGTTTTATTCTTAGGTGACATGACGTGGCACCTTCCTGGGTCATCACTATCTACAAACCTAAAACGTGTTGCAGTTCTGGTAGTGTCTCCATCTTTTGTCATTATCCTCACTGCACCTCCCCCATGATCTCTGATAGGTTGTGAATGAATGGTTCAGAGAACCGACGAGTTGGTAAATTAGACACATATGCAACACTTGGGTATCTTTATTGAGGAAACTAACAACATCGTCTCAAGATTGAGGGCCTGACAACCTCACACTCCTCCTGTTCTTCACGATTCTCCTTTGTATGGACTGATGAAGCCACTGTGTGGCGAAACGTTTCCTCAATAAAGATACCCAAGTGTTGCATATGTGTCTAATTTACCATCTCTGATAGGTTGTTATAACCCATCAAAGATTGGTAAACCAGTTCTGTTGTACAAGAAGTCACAGATATTCTGAGATCAGTGAGTATAGGTCTAAGACATTGTGATCTGCTTATATAAGCAACCTCTGTGACTGGTCAGTCTACATCAGCTGTTACATTATGTGACGCTGTGACTGCTAGAATCAGGCTGCGATATCGTCACGTGTGACAAAATATGTTGTCACTTGTTAACCTTCCAAACTAATTGTTTTGCATGTGTGTTCTGTATGTTGCTGTACTTTGTGTGTGTTATTCACCTGTACATATGTGTTCTTCTATTGTTTAATATGTTAATATTATGCTTATGCAAGTTACTGTACTATTGTTGCAGTTTAACAACAGTTCTTGTACGTTGCTCTGCTAAATTATGTTACAATATAATTCTTGAATCATACTGTTTTATTTTGTTCTTTTGTTTTCGTTCTTATATGTTCATATGCTGTTCTTTTATGTTATTGTAATGATCATGTATGATAAAGTTTCCAAGAACTCCAAATTTTCCAGCTACATATTTCATAACAGTGTCTCCCATGTTGGTGTTCATGTCTCCCATGTTGGTGTTCATGTCTCCCAGGATCACTTTCTCTCGTGGCATCTACACTTATTCCCCTTTACAAAACTAATGCAATAGTAGACAGACACATGAAACTAATTTTAAGTTTTTAAAGAGGTGGACGGGTAAGCCAGCGGAAGGCATTGGTCAGATGACCAAAACTTCCAGAGACGAGACATCGTATGTCTAAGACCAGCGTCTCCATACTAACTCTGTCAATCACAGTTGTGTCATACTCATTGTCTTTTATACTAAAGAGGCAAAAGACAGTCACCAACTATTTAATTTACTTAAAAAGTATATTACAATTCTTCCTGATACTATGTGTAGTTGTTATAACCTGTATCAGAGGTGAAGTGTGACACTCAAGCTGCACTTGTGTATCAGAGGTGAAGTGTGACACTCAAGCTGCACTTGTGTATCAGAGGTGAAGTGTGACACTCAAGCTGCACTTGTGTATCAGAGGTGAAGTGTGACTCTCAAGCTGCACTTGTGTATCAGAGGTGAAGTGTGACACTCAAGCTGCACTTGTGTATCAGAGGTGAAGTGTGACACTCAAGCTTCACTTGTGTATCAGAGGTGAAGTGTGACACTCAAGCTTCACTTGTGTATCAGAGGTGAAGTGTGACACTCAAGCTGCACTTGTGTATCAGAGGTGAAGTGTGACACTCAAGCTGCACTTGTGTATCAGAGGTGAAGTGTGACACTCAAGCTTCACTTGTGTATCAGAGGTGAAGTGTGACACTCAAGATGCACTTGTGTATCAGAGGTGAAGTGTGACACTCAAGCTGCACTTGTGTATCAGAGGTGAAGTGTGACACTCAAGCTGCACTTGTGTATCAGAGGTGAAGTGTGACACTCAAGCTGCACTTGTGTATCAGAGGTGAAGTGTGACACTCAAGCTGCACTTGTGTATCAGAGGTGAAGTGTGACACTCAAGCTGCACTTGTGTATCAGAGGTGAAGTGTGACACTCAAGCTGCACTTGTGTATCAGAGGTGAAGTGTGACACTCAAGCTGCACTTGTGTATCAGAGTGAAGTGTGACACTCAAGCTGCACTTGTGTATCAGAGGTGAAGTGTGACACTCAAGCTGCACTTGTGTATCAGAGGTGAAGTGTGACACTCAAGCTGCACTTGTGTATCAGAGGTGAAGTGTGACACTCAAGCTGCACTTGTGTATCAGAGGTGAAGTGTGACACTCAAGCTGCACTTGTGTATCAGAGGTGAAGTGTGACACTCAAGCTGCACTTGTGTATCAGAGGTGAAGTGTGACACTCAAGCTGCACTTGTGTATCAGAGGTGAAGTGTGACACTCAAGCTGCACTTGTGTATCAGAGGTGAAGTGTGACACTCAAGCTGCACTTGTGTATCAGAGGTGAAGTGTGACACTCAAGCTGCACTTGTGTATCAGAGTGAAGTGTGACACTCAAGCTGCACTTGTGTATCAGAGGTGAAGTGTGACACTCAAGCTGCACTTGTGTATCAGAGGTGAAGTGTGACACTCAAGCTGCACTTGTGTATCAGAGGTGAAGTGTGACACTCAAGCTGCACTTGTGTATCAGAGGTGAAGTGTGACACTCAAGCTGCACTTGTGTATCAGAGGTGAAGTGTGACACTCAAGCTGCACTTGTGTATCAGAGGTGAAGTGTACACTCAAGCTGCACTTGTGTATCAGAGGTGAGTGTACACTCAAGCTGCACTTGTGTATCAGAGGTGAAGTGTGACCTCAAGCTGCACTTTTGTATCAGAGTGAAGTGTGACACTCAAGCTGCATTGTGTATCAGAGGTGAAGTGGACACTAAGCTGCACTTGTGTATCAGAGGTGAAGTGTGACACTCAAGCTGCACTTGTGTATCAGAGGTGAAGTGTACACTCAAGCTGCACTTGTGTATCAGAGGTGAAGTGTACACTCAAGCTGCACTTGTGTATCAGAGGTGAAGTGTGACACTCAAGCTGCACTTGTGTATCAGAGGTGAAGTGTACACTCAAGCTGCACTTGTTATCAGAGGTGAAGTGTGACACTCAAGCTGCACTTGTGTATCAGAGTGAAGTGTGACACTCAAGCTGCACTTGTGTATCAGAGGTGAAGTGTGGACACTCAAGCTGCACTTGTGTATCAGAGGTGAAGTGTACACTCAAGCTGCACTTGTGTATCAGAGGTGAAGTGTGACACTCAAGCTGCACTTGTGTATCAGAGGTGAAGTGTGACACTCAAGCTGCACTTGTGTATCAGAGGTGAAGTGGACACTCGCTGACTGTGTATCAGAGGTGAAGTGTACACTCAAGCTGCACTTGTGTATCAGGGTGAAGTGTGACACTCAAGCTGCACTTGTGTATCAGAGGTGAAGTGTGACACTCAGCTGCACTTGTGTATCAGAGGTGAAGTGTGACACTCAAGCTGCACTTGTGTATCAGAGTGAAGTGTGACACTCAAGTGCACTTTGTATCAGAGGTGAAGTGTGACACTCAAGCTGCACTTGTGTATCAGAGGTGAAGTGTGACACTCAAGCTGCACTTGTGTATCAGAGGTGAAGTGTGACACTCAAGCTGCACTTGTATCAGAGGTGAAGTGTACACTCAAGCTGCACTTGTGTATCAGAGGTGAAGTGTACACTCAAGCTGCACTTGTGTATCAGAGGTGAAGTGTGACACTCAAGCTGCACTGTGTATCAAGGTGAAGTGTGACACTCAAGCTGCACTTGTGTATCAGAGGTGAAGTGCACTCAAGCTGCACTTGTGTATCAGAGGTGAAGTGTGACACTCAAGCTGCACTGTGTATCAGAGGTGAAGTGTGACACTCAAGCTGCACTGTGTATCAGAGGTGAAGTGTGACACTCAAGCTGCACTGTGTACAGAGGTGAAGTGTGACACTCAGCTGCACTTGTGTATCAGAGGTGAAGTGTACACTCAGCTGCACTTGTGTATCAGAGGTGAAGTGTACACTCAAGCTGCACTTTGTATCAGAGGTGAAGTTGACACCAGCTGCACTTGTGTATCAGAGGTGAAGTGTGACACCAAGCGCACTTGTGTATCAGAGGTGAAGTGTGACACTCAAGCTGCACTTGTGTATCAGGGTGAAGTGTACACTCAAGCTGCACTTGTGTATCAGAGGTGAAGTGTACACTCAAGTGCACTTTGTATCAGAGGTGAAGTGGACACTCAAGCTGCACTTGTGTATCAGAGGTGAAGTGTACACTCAAGCTGCACTTGTGTATCAGAGGTGAAGTGTGACACTCAAGCTGCACTTGTGTATCAGAGGTGAAGTGTGACACTCAAGTGCACTTGTGTATCAGAGGTGAAGTGTGACACTCAAGCTGCACTTGTGTGTATCAGAGGTGAGTGTGACACTCAAGCTGCACTGTGTATCAGAGGTGAAGTGTGACACTCAAGCTGCCTGTGTATCAGAGGTGAAGTGTACACTCAAGCTGCACTTGTGTATCAGAGGTGAAGTGTGACACTCAAGCTGCCTTGTGTATCAGAGGTGAAGTGTGACACTCAAGCTGCACTTGGTATCAAGGTGAAGTGTACCTCAGCTGCACTTTGTATCAGAGGTGAAGTGTACACTCAAGCTGCACTTGTGTATCAGAGGTGAAGTGTACACTCAGCTGCACTTGTGTATCAGAGGTGAAGTGTACACTCAAGCTGCACTTGTGTATCAGAGGTGAAGTGTACACTCAAGCTGCACTTGTGTATCAGAGGTGAAGTGTGACCTCAAGCTGCACTTGTTATCAGAGGTGAAGTGTACACTCAAGCTGCACTTGTACAGAGGTGAAGTGTACACTCAAGCTCCTTTGTATCAGAGTGAAGTGTACACCAGCTGCACTTGTGTATCAGAGGTGAAGTGTGACACCGCTGCCTTGTATCAGAGTAGTGACACTCAAGCTCGTGTATCAGAGGTGAGTGTGACACTCAGCTGCACTTGTGTATCAGAGGTGAAGTGTACACCAAGCTGCACTGTGTATCAGAGGTGAAGTGTCACACTCAAGCTCACTTGTGTATCAGAGGTGAAGTGTCACACTCAGCTGCACTTGTATCAGAGGTGAAGTGTACACTCAAGCTGCACTTGTGTATCAGAGGTGAAGTGTGACACTCAAGCTGCACTTTGTATCAGAGGTGAAGTGTGACACTGCTGCACTGTGTATCAGAGGTGAAGTGTACACTCAGTGCACTTGTATCAGAGGTGAAGTGTCACTCAAGCTGCACTTGTGTATCAGAGGTGAAGTGTACACTCAAGCTGCACTTGTGTATCAGAGGTGAAGTGTACACTCAAGCTGCACTTGTTATCAGAGGTGAAGGTACACTCAGCTGCACTTGTGTATCAGAGGTGAAGTGTGACACTCAAGCTGCACTTGTGTATCAGAGGTGAAGTGTGACACTCAAGCTGCACTTGTGTATCAGAGGTGAAGTGTGATACTCAAGCTGCACTTGTGTATCAGAGGTGAAGTGTACACTCAAGCTGCACTTGTGTATCAGAGGTGAAGTGTGACACTCAAGCTGCACTTGTGTATCAGAGGTGAAGTGTGACACTCAAGCTGCACTTGTGTATCAGAGGTGAAGTGTACACTCAAGCTGCACTTGTGTATCAGAGGTGAAGTGTACACTCAGCTGCATTGTGTATCAGAGGTGAAGTGTCACACTCAAGCTGCACTTGTGTATCAGAGGTGAAGTGTACACTCAAGCTGCACTTGTGTATCAGAGGTGAAGTGTACACTCAAGCTGCACTTGTTATCAGAGGTAGTTACACTAAGCTGCACTTGTGTATCAGAGGTGAAGTGTCACACTCAAGCTGCACTTGTGTATCAGAGGTGAAGTGTAACACTCAAGCTGCACTTGTGTATCAGAGGTGAAGTGTCACACTCAAGCTGCACTTGTGTATCAGAGGTGAAGTGTGACATTCAAGCTGCACTTGTGTATCAGAGGTGAAGTGTGACACTCAAGCTACACTTGTGTATCAGAGATGAAGTGTGACACTCAAGCTGCACTTGTGTATCAGAGGTGAAGTGTGACACTCAAGCTGCACTTGTGTATCAGAGGTGAAGTGTGACACTCAAGCTGCACTTGTGTATCAGAGGTGAAGTGTGACACTCAAGCTGCACTTGTGTATCAGAGATGAAGTGTTTCACTCAAGCTGCACTTGTGTATCAGAGGTGAAGTGTCACACTCAAGCTGCACTTGTGTATCAGAGGTGAAGTGTCACACTCAAGCTGCACTTGTGTATCAGAGGTGAAGTGTCACACTCAAGCTGCACTTGTGTATCAGAGGTGAAGTGTCACACTCAAGCTGCACTTGTCTATACACATCACCATCTAAAACAATATCCAGAAATTATTATTCTTTCGTAATTTCTTTAAAATTCTCCAGTTGCTACGGTAGCTTCAAAAGTAAACATTTTTAGCATTAAAATTTATAATAGGTTTATTAGCCATAGCAGTTTTAAAGATTACTTACTTTCTTAAAGTGTTAATCACTTTGGTTACAAAGGTTATTTAAAAGACAACACTAGTGAGAAATGTGAAGATGTTGAGTGAAAGACATTGGCTGCTGCTTACCTTATGTATGGTAAACATTACCCAGACATTGGCTGCTGCTTACCTTATGTATGGTAAACATTACCCAGACATTGGCTGCTGCTTACCTTATGTATGGTAAACATTACCCAGACATTGACTGCTGCTTACCTTATGTATGGTAAACATTACCCAGACATTGGCTGATGCTTACCTTATGTATGGTAAACATTACCCAGACATTGGCTGCAGCTTACCTTATGTATGGTAAACATTACCCAGACATTGACTGCTGCTTACATTATGTATGGTAAACATTACCCAGACATTGACTGCTGCTTACCTTATGTATGGTAAACATTACCCAGACATTGACTGCTGCTTACCTTATGTATGGTAAACATTACCCAGATATTGGCTGCTGCTTACATTATGTATGGTAAACATTACACAGACATAGACTGCTGCTTACATTATGTATGGTAAACATTACCCAGACATTGGCTGCAGCTTACCTTATGTATGGTAAACATTACCAAGACATTGACTGCTGCTTACATTATGTATGGTAAACATTACCCAGACATTGACTGCTGCTTACCTTATGTATGGTAAACATTACCCAGACATTGACTGCTGCTTACCTTATGTATGGTAAACATTACCCAGACATTGGCTGCTGCTTACCTTATGTATGGTAAACATTACCCAGACATTGGCTGCAGCTTACCTTATGTATGGTAAACATTACCCAGACATTGACTGCTGCTTACCTTATGTATGGTAAACATTACCCAGACATTGACTGCTGCTTACCTTATGTACGGTAAACATTACCCAGACATTGGCTGCTGCTTACCTTATGTATGGTAAACATTACCCAGACATTGACTGCTGCTTACCTTATGTATGGTAAACATTACCCAGACATTGACTGCTGCTTACCTTATGTATGGTAAACATTACCCAGACATTGGCTGCTGCTTACCTTATGTATGGTAAACATTACCCAGACATTGGCTGCTGCTTACCTTATGTATGGTAAACATTACCCAGACATTGACTGCTGCTTACCTTATGTATGGTAAACATTACCCAGACATTGACTGCTGCTTACCTTATGTATGGTAAACATTACCCAGACATTGGCTGCTGCTTACCTTATGTATGGTAAACATTACCCAGACATTGACTGCTGCTTACCTTATGTATGGTAAACATTACCCAGACATTGACTGCTGCTTACCTTATGTATGGTAAACATTACCCAGACATTGGCTGCTGCTTACATTATGTATGGTAAACATTACCCAGACATTGACTGCTACTTACCTTATGTATGGTAAACATTACCCAGACATTGGCTGCTGCTTACCTTATGTATGGTAAACATTACCCAGACATTGGCTGCTGCTTACCTTATGTATGGTAAACATTACCCGGGCATTGACTGCTGCTTACCTTATGTATGGTAAACATTACCCAGACATTGGCTGCTGCTTACATTATGTATGGTAAACATTACCCAGACATTGACTGCTGCTTACCTTATGTATGGTAAACATTACCCAGACATTGGCTGCTGCTTACCTTATGTATGGTAAACATTACCCAGACATTGGCTGCTGCTTACCTTATGTATGGTAAACATTACCCAGACATTGACTGCTGCTTACCTTATGTATGGTAAACATTACCCAGACATTAACTGCTGCTTACCTTATGTATGGTAAACATTACCCAGACATAAGCTGTTGCTTACCTTATGTATGTTAAACATTACCCAGACATTGGCTGCAGCTTACCTTATGTATGGTAAACATTACCCAGACATTGGCTGCAGCTTACCTTATGCATGGTAAACATTACCCAGACATTGCTGCTTAGCTTATGTATGGTAAACATTACCCAGACATTGGTTGCTGCTTACCTTATGTATGGTAAACATTACCCAGACATTGGCTGCTGATTACATTATGTATGGTAAACATTACCCAGACATTGACTGCTGCTTACCTTATGTATGGTAAACATTACCCAGACATTGATTGCTGCTTACCTTATGTATGGTAAACATTACCCAGACATTGACTGCTGCTTACCTTATGTACTCTCACCAGGTCCACACTACACTCTCACCAGGTCCACACTACACTCTCATCAGGTCCACACTACACTCTCACCAGGTCCACACTACTCTCTCACCAGGTCCACACTACACTCTCATCAGGTCCACATTACACTCTCACCAGGTCCACACTACACTCTCACCAGGTCCACACTACACTCTCACCAGGTCCACACTACACTCTCATCAGGTCCACATTACACTCTCACCAGGTCCACACTACTCTCTCACCAGGTCCACACTACACTCTCATCAGGTCCACACTACACTCTCACCAGGTCCACTACACTCTCATCAGGTCCACACTACACTCACCAGGTCCACACTACACTCTCACCAGGTCCACACTACACTCTCACCAGGTCCACACTACACTCTCATCAGGTCCACTCTACACTCTCACCAGGTCCACACTACACTCTCATCAGGTCCACACTACACTCACCAGGTCACACTACACCTCACCAGGTCCACACTACACTCTCACCAGGTCCACACTACACTCTCATCAGGTCCACACTACACTCTCACCAGGTCCACACTACACTCTCATCAGGTCCACACTACACTCTCATCAGGTCCACACTACACTCTCACCAGGTCCACACTACACTCTCACCAGGTCCACACTACACTCTCATCAGGTCCACTCTACACTCTCACCAGGTCCACACTACACTCTCATCAGGTCCACACTACACTCTCACCAGGTCCACACTACACCTCAGGTCCACTACACTCACAGGTCCACACTACACTCTCTACCAGGTCCACACTACACTCTACCAGGTCCACACTACACTCTCACTCAGGTCCACACTACACTCTCACCAGGTCCACACTACCTCTCACAGGTCCACACTACACTCTCATCAGGTCCACACTACACTCTCCCATCCACTCACCACAGGTCCACACTACACTCTCATCCATGCTCTCACAGTCCACTACACTCTCACCAGGTCCACACTACACTCTCACCAGGTCCACACTACTCTCACCAGGTCCACATACACTCTCTATACTCAGGTCCACACTACACTCTCACCAGGTCCACACTACACTCTCACCAGGTCCACACTACACTCTCACCAGGTCCACACTACATCTCACCAGGTCCACACTACACTCACAGGTCCACCTACACTCACCAGGTCCACACTACCTTCACCAGGTCACACTACACTTCACAGGTCCACACTACTCTCACCAGGTCCCATCACAGGTCCTACCTACTATCACTCTCACCAGGTCCACACTACATCTCACCAGGTCCACAACACTTCACCAGGTCCACACTACACTCTCACAGGTCCACATACACTCTACCAGGTCCACTACACTCTAGGTCCACCTACACCTCACGGTCCACACTACACTCTCACCAGGTCCACACTACACTCTCACCAGGTCCACACTACACTCTCACCAGGTCCACACTACTCACCAGGTCCACACTACACTCACCAGGTCCACACTACACTCTCACAGGTCCACACTACATACCTCTCACCAGGTCCACACTACACTCTCACAGGTCCTACACTCTCCAGGTCCACACTACCTCACCAGGTCCACTACACTCTCATCAGGTCCACTCCCTTCAGTCCATCCTCTCACAGGTCCACACTACACTCTCACCAGGTCCACACTACACTCATCAGGTCCACACTACACTCTCACATCCACGCCTCTCGGTCCACACTCCCTCACAGGTCCACTACACTCCCAGGTCCACACTACACTCTCACCAGGTCCACCTACACTCTCACCAGGTCCACACTACACTCACCAGGTCCACACTACACTCTCACCAGGTCCACACTACACTCTCATCAGGTCCACATACACTCTCACAGGTCCTACCTCCAGGTCCACACTACACTTCCCCCCAGGTCCACACTACACTCTCACCAGGTCCACACTACACTCTCACCAGGTCCACACTACACTCTCACCAGGTCCACACTACATCTCACCAGGTCCACACTACACTCTCACCAGGTCCACACTACACTCACCAGGTCCACACTACACTCTCACCAGGTCCACACTACACTCCAGGTCCACACTACCTCTCAGGTCCACACTACACTCTCACCAGGTCCACCTACACACTCACCAGGTCCACACTACACTCTGTTTCTTCCTTTTTGCTGTTTTTTTTAAATAGCTATTCCCTTTTTGTTCTGTTATTTAAACTAAAAGTCCAGATTAAAATAACAAATATTAAAAATGGGAGCTATAACAAAAAATGTTGTGAGTTTGATGAAGATCTCGATTATTTACAATTAGAGATTCTCCATCTTCCTTGATCCTCCCTCTTCCTTGATCCTCCTCTTCCTTGATCCTCCCTCTTCCTTGATCCTCCCTCTTCCTTGATCTCCCTCTTCCTTGAACCTTCCTCTCTTGATCTCCTTCCTTGATCCTTCCTCCTCTTCCTTGATCCTCCTCTTCCTTGATCCTCCCTCTTCCTTGATCCTTCCTCTTCCTTGATCCTCCCTCTTCCTTGCAGGAATATCTCAATTTGAAATAAGATATCCTTCAACCAAATACACTCAGTTGAAGGAGTGGGATAATCTTTGATATTAACCCCCTGGGTTAACACCCTGGGTTAACACCCTGGGTTAGCTGAAAAATACATAGAGGAGGATCGACTAAGGTTATGTTATTAATCCCGTGCGGTGGATGGCAACAAAGATAACATGCCCAGACATGACTGATACATGTACTGTATACATCAAAAATTAAAAATTAAGCAAAATCTTAAATGTTCTATGAAGAGTATTACCATAGTGTTGGAATGAAGTTAAAATTCTTCATATATCTTCTGATACCATGATAAAATGATAAGCGTTGATATGTAAAAAAATATATCTAAAAATGTTTTAGATGGTAGTATAAGAGAGTCGCATAATTGATGGTGATGATGTGATTGATGGTGATGATGTGATTGATGGTGATGATGCGATTGATGGTGATATGTGTGAAAGTCATCATCCAACACATTATCTGTAATAAAAAAATTAAGCTTTCCCGAAATGCTAAGAAATCGAAATTGTCATTATTATTTGCGACCACTGTCAGTCTCAGAGTTATCTCTGAGTTACCAGACCTGCCACGTGGAGGCCAGTGTGTTCGTCTTTAGGGTCCACCCCTCACTCTCTACCATCCTGGGGCTTCCCTCAGGTCCATGTGTCCAGGAGTCCATCTGTGTCCCCTAAGATATTCTCCCTTCCCCACTACCCCAAGGTCTGCCTCATCAACCAGTATTCCCGTCTTTCCCAGGTCCATGTGTCCAGGAGTCCATCTGTCCGCCTCAGATATTCTCCCTTCCCCACTTCCCCAAGGTCCATGTGTCCAGGAATCCATCCGTGGGCCTCCGGATGTCTCCCCTTCCTCACTTCCCTTAGGTTATATCCCCAGGACCATGTGTCCAGGAGTCCATCTGTCCGCCTCAGATATTCTCCCTTCCCACTCAGTTTCTGCCCTCCCAGGTTCATATGTCCATCTGTGTCCCCTCAGATATTGTCCCATCCCCACTTCCCCAAGGTCTGCCTCATCAACCAGTATCCTCTTCTTTCCCAGGTCCATGTGTCCAGGAGTCCATCTGTCCGCCTCAGATATTCTCCCTTCCCCACTTCCCCAAGGTATCCTCGCCTTTCCCAGGTCCATGTGTCCAGGAATCCATCCGTGGGCCCCCGGATGTCTCCCCTTCCTCACTTCCCTTAGGTTATATCCCCAGGACCATGTGTCCAGGAGTCCATCTGTCCGCCTCAGATATTCTCCCTTCCCCACTTCCCCAGGTCCATGTGTCCATCTGTGTCCCCTCAGATATTGTCCCATCCCCACTTCCCCAAGGTCTGCCTCATCAACCAGTATCCTCGTCTTTCCCAGGTCCATGTGTCCAGGAGTCCATCTGTCCGCCTCAAATATTCTCCCTTCGCCACTTCCCCAAGGTATCCTCGCCTTTCCCAGGTCCATGTGTCCAGGAATCCATCCGTGGGCCCCCGGATGTCTCCCCTTCCTCACTTCCCTTAGGATATTTACCAGTCTCAGCCTTCCCAAGGTTATGTATCCCGAAGTCAGCTCAGCCACCCCCAGTGACCTAGCTGGATGGGAACGAGGTCTTGTCTAGCTGGTCTACGGTAGAGACTGTCCAGGTGGGTGGAATTACTGGAGGTGACACACAGAAAACTGCGTCCAGTAATTACACCCACCAAGACAGCCACGACCGTACACCAGCTAGACGCAGCCAAGCTACCGTCCAGTTCCCCACCAAGGTGAGGCCACTCAATGAAATTTTGGAAGTTCTATTTATATTACGTATACGCTTTATTTACATAAAAAATAAGATTTTTTACTAAATTAGCAGTTTAAGTGGGTTTGTGAAAGTTTTATTGTGACTTTATGAGTGTTAGTGTGTTTGTCCACGTCACGAGAACTGTAATAAGTGTTGAATTTTACATTTTTTTGGTTATTTTTCTTATGTATTTGCAAGATGCGCAGTTACAAGCGCTTGCTCACAATGGAAATTACATTGTATTACTTTTTTGGGTTATCCTGGGTAATGTACACATATGTTACTATGTATGATAATTTGTGTAACTGTATTTACGAGTACCTGAACCTAAGTAAACTTACTCACACTTGTTTTTACACTCATTTTGCGCATTTCCGCAAAGGCAGCCTGTTGACTCACCATCATTCATACACGCACAAAACTACACACGCACACACACACGCACACACACCTATACTGCGTGGAATAGATAAGGTGGACAAAGACAGGATGTTCCAGACAGGGGACACAGAAACAAGGGGTCACAATTGGAAGTTGAAGACTCAGACGAGTCAAAGGGATGTTAGGAAGTATTTCTTCAGACATAGAGTTGTCAGGAAGTGGAATAGTCTAGCAAGTGATGTAGTGGAGGCAGGAACCCTACATAGCTTTAAGACGAGGTATGATAAAGCTAATGGAGCAGAAAGAGAGAGGACCTAGTAGCAGTCAGTGAAGAGGCGGGGCTATGAGCTAAGTCTCGACCCATGCAACCACAATTAGGTGAGTACACACACACACACACACACACACACACACACACACACACACACACACTGGAATGGATCAGGGAATACCTCACAGGGAGGCAACAACGGGTCATGGTGCGTGATGAGGTATCACAGTGGGCGCCTGTGACGAGCGGTGTACCACAGGGGTCAGTCCTAGGACCAGTGTTATTCTTGGTATATGTGAATGACATGACGGACGGGATAGACTCAGAAGTGTCTCTGTTCGCAGATGATGTGAAAATAATGAGGAGAATCACATCGGATGAGGACCAAGCAGGACTTCAAACAGACCTGGACAAGCTTGACATCTGGTCTAGCAACTGGCTTCTCTAATTTAATCCCAACAAATGCAAAGTCATGAAGATCGGAGAAGGGCAAAGAAGACCGCTGACAGAGTACAGGCTAGGTGGACAAAGGCTACAAACCTCATCAAAGGAGAAAGACCTTGGGGTGAGTATAACGCAAGCACGTCTCCAGAAACACACATCAACCAGATAACTGCGGCAGCATATGGGCGACTGGCAAACCTAAGATTAGCGTTCCGTTACCTTAACAAGGAATCGTTCAAGACACTGTACACCGTGTACGTCAGGCCCATACTAGAGTATGCAGCACCAGTCTGGAACCCACACCTGGTCAAGCACGTCAAGAAATTAGAGAAAGTGCAAAGGTTTGCGACAAGGCTAGTTCCACAACTTAGGGGACTGTCCTATGAAGAAAGGTTGAGGGAAATAGGACTAACAAACTGGATAAACAGAAGGGTTAGAGGAGACATGATAACGACATACAAAATACTGCGGGGAATTGACAAGGTAGATAGTGACAGGTTGTTCAGAGAGGGAACACAGAAACAAGGGGTCACAACTGGAAGCTGAAGACTCAGATGAGTCAAAGGGATGTTAGGAAGCATTTCTTAGCCATAGAGTAGTTAGGAAGTGGAATAGTCTAGGAACGATATAGTGGAGGCGGGAACCATACATAGTTTTAAGACAAGGTATGATAAAGCTCATGGAGCAGGGAGAGCAGAGACCCAGTAGCAGACAGCGAAGAGGCGGGGCCAGGAGCTGAGTCTCGACCCCTGCAACCACAATTAAGTGAGTACACACAAACACACACACACACAGTGAGGGAGGCACAAAGCAGTCACGCGCGTTTTGAGCTCCGCTAAATTGGGTGGTATTGGGTGGTCCTAGGGGGAATCCGAGTGCAACAAACAGGCGTGGGCATAGGCTAAAGTGTCATACTCAGTTATAACCAAAAAGCAGGGAAATACGAGTGATCTCAGAGGAAAAAAACATAATAAATAGTGGACAGTGCCAGTGAGGGGAGACGGTGTTAGGCCTAACAGCGGTTGCCACACAGCAGGAAGTCGAGAATTTATCGTAGTGAACTATAATGCAGTGGGGAGCATATCTACTGGAGGCATTCAAGTAAGGAAGATAAGTGCAAGACAAGCAGTGAACAATACGGTGATTGCGTAAAGCGAGCCCAATAGAAAAGAAACGAAGAGGTAGTACCCAGCAGTACCCAGCAGTACCCAGCAGTACCCAGCAGGGCGCCACGCCAGGAGAATACCGACAGCAGACATCAGAATGTAATGTACAAAATCCTAGTTGTGGTTTGCAGGTTTGCAGGTTTCTGGCCCTGAGTTGCTGAAGCTGTGGGACAAACCCCTGCTCGTAGGAGCTGAATTCATAGTATAGTTCATAGTTCGGAAGACAAGTCAGGGCGCAGGGCTACCAACCAAATGTACACACGTGTACTCACGCCACACACACATACACTTGAAGTAGTCAGAATATAGACATAGTTCGTGTAGTAGCAACAATATTATTACCAGTTTATAAGTAGCAACTTTTAGTAGCAGTGCTTAGTAAGATTACAGAATTAGACACTGTGTAAGAGGTGCCAAGACGCACACACACACACACACACACACACACACTTGAAATAGTCGGGGTGTAGTAGACCATACAGCTGTTCTTGTATTAGCAATTATATTTTTATCAGTTATATAGGAAGTAGTATTCTTTTTAGTTTTTGTAGCTAAGTAAGGTAGGAAGGCAATTCAAAGACATGGGCGGAGCGCAGGCGCGGTAAGTTAGAGGTAAACAATCACACGCACACACACAGTGAGGACAGGCGCACACACACACACGTACACACACACACTCAGTTAGGCCTAGCATCGTGACCAGTAACCCACTAACCTTTTCCCTTCATACCCAGTAATCCTCCCATGCACACACACACACACACACACACACACACACACACATACGCTCACACACACGCACACACTCCCTCTATACCCTAGCTTAGCACTATCCGGTTATAGAACTAGTACTAGCAAAATCCTAGATTAATATTAGGAGAGTAGTCCAAACTTCTGAAACGTATCTCCCCCCCTCTCCCCCCCGCTCTCTCTCTCCCCCGCTCTCTCCCCCCGCTCTATCCCTCCCTTCCTTCTCCCACACACACACCCCTCTCCCCTCTCTCTCCCCCCCCTCTCTCTCCCTCCCTCTCTCCTCCCCCTCTCTCCCTCCCTTCCTTCTCCCACACACACCCTCCCCTCTCTCTCCCGATCCCTCCCTCTCCCTCTCTCTACCTCTCCATATCCCTCTCCCTCTCCCTCTCCCTACCTCTCTAGTACTAGCAAAATTCTAGCTTAATATTTAGGAGAGTAGTCCAAACTTTCTGAAAACCTATCTCCCCCCTTCCCTCTCCCTCTCTATACCCCCTCCCCTACTCCCTCCCCTTCTCCCTCACACACCCCTCCCCTCTCTATACCTCCCTCTCCCCCTCTCTATACCTCCCTCTCCCCTCTCTATACCTCCTTTTCCCCCATCTCCCCCTCCATATCCCTCCCTCTCCCTCTCCCCACATCTCCCTATCCCTCTCCTCTCCCTACCTCTCTCTCTCACTCCCCCTCTCCCTCCCTCTCTTTCTCCCCCCCTCTTCCACCCTCTCCCTCTATCTCTCTATCTCCCTCCATCTCTCTACCTCCCTCTCTCCCTCTACCTATCTCTCTTCCTTCCTCTCTACCTCCCTCTCTCTCTCCCTCTCCCTCTCGCTCTCTTCTCTCTCCTCTATCCACCCTCTTCTACATTTCCTCTAGGCTATCTCTCCCCTCACTCCCATTCCTATCCTTTCCGTTTCTCCCTCACCCTTCCCTACCCCTCTTCTTTCTCCCTTCTCCTGACACCTCAATACATCCACAGGGGACTCAGTGGGAAGATGGGTGGCTCAGAGAGGGCGTCAACAAGGAGGAAGATGGCCGATCAGGGAAGGCAACAGTGGGAGGAGGAAATTTCTAGAAGGGAGAAGGAATGGGAGAGGAAGTTATTGGTGATCACCGAGGAGCTCAATGAAAGGGAAAAGGAATGGGAGAGGAAGCTATTGGTGATCAGCGAGGAAATGGAGAAGAGGATAGCTGAGGAGAGTAGAAAATGGGTAATGCAAGCCAAAAAAGCAGAAGCCAAGATCCAGATCCTAGAAGTGAAGCTGCAGGGACTGACACAGAATAGAGACAACAGTACCTGGCAGGAAACGACGCTTGGAGCTTGTGCACCAGGCACAGACAAAGGGAATGAGGAGAAAGGAGGAGAACTCGTGTATGCACAGGCACTGGCAGTCACACATGGGGCCCGAAGCAAGACGAGCAGGATAACAACACACGAGAGGGATATAGAAGAAACAGCCAGGGTCAAGAAGAGTACCACAGGAACAACGAATGGGAGCACAGAAACAACATATGAGAGGGTAGACAAAGCAGCAGACACGCTAAACACGGAGACCCCAACAACACACTGCAGCGGACAGGGACGTATGAGCAGACCAGACACACAAAGGAACACGGGGAATACATCCATGACAGCACCGAGAGAGGCTAATGCACCTTTGACAAGGCAATGGGAGACACAGTGGGAGGAGGAAAGGGAGAAGTCGATCTTTATCTATGGCCTGAAGGAAGTCGAAGGGGACACCCACGACAGAAGGAAACAGGAGGAGAAAGAAAAGATCGATGGTATCATGCTAGCAATAGGGGGAGACTCATCCCAAGTGACAAATTTTCGGAGAATCGGGTGGTACACAAAGGGAAGAAATCGACCCCTCAAGGTAATATTCAAGGCAGAATCAGCCCGCACCATGATCCTGCAAGAGAAAGCTCGGCTGAGGACGAACCAGGGGTACCGGAATGTATACCTGGATCGGGACAGAACGCAGGAAGAAAGGGAGGCCCGGAGGGAGAAGATAAGAAGGAGAAGAGAGGAGGGAGGGGAGACAGCGAGATACGGAGGACACCAAGACCAAGCAGGACAAACACACACACTGGAAGTACCCTCAGCGGGCCTCAAATCACAAACAACCCACGACAATCATACACTCTAGCACCACACCCACTTATCAGGCCCCCTGTCCCCACCCTAGCAAATGAAAACCCACCGTCACAGTTACCCCCCACCCCCACCTCAAACTCCACCCCACCTGCCCATACCCCAACCATACAATCACCCCCACCCATGCTGCAACCCCCTGCGGGCACCCTGCCCACACCCCCAACCCACCAAGATCTCCCCAGGGCCACAGTATTGGAAACAAGGTTGAAGGTTTGGTACACAAACGCGGATGGAATTACGAATAAGTATGAAGAGTGGAATGAAAGAATAGATGAGGCATCCCCAGACATCATAGCGGTCACAGAAACTAAACTAAATGAGACAGTAACAGATGCAATCTTCCCACAGGGATATCAGATCCTGAGGAAAGATAGGAGGAGCAGGGGGGGAGGAGGGGTCGCACTGCTTGTAAGGAACCGTTGGAAATTTGAGGAAATGGAAGGAATGGAGGTGTGTAGAGAAAGGGACTACATAGTAGGTACCATCCAGTCTGGGGAACACAAGATAATCATTGCAGTGATGTATAACCCACCACAGAACTGCAGGAGGCCAGGAGAAGAATACGATGAGAACAACAGAGCGATGGTGGACACCCTGGCGGAGGTGGCAAGAAAAGCACACATGAGCAGAGCGAAGCTACTGGTCATGGGGATTTCAACCACAGGGAGATCGACTGGGAGAACCATGAACCACGTGGGGGTCCAGAAACTTGGAGAGCCAAGATGATGGACGTGGTACTGGAAAACCTGATGCACCAACATGTCAGGGACACGACCAGAGAGAGAGGAGAAGATGAACCAGCAAGACTGGACCTTGTATTCACCCTGAACAGCTCAGATATTGAAGACATAACCACGAGAGCCCCTGGGAGCCAGTGACCATATGGTGCTTAGCTTTGAGTACATTGTAGAGCTACAGGTGGAGAGGGAAAACAGTACCGATAGAGACAAACCAGACTTTAAAGAGGAAACTACACGGGCATGAGGATTTTCCTGCAGGACGTTCAGTGGGAAAGGAAATGGAAGGACTGACAATAAATGAAATGGAATACGTAGGGGCAAAGTGCAAGGAGGCAGAGGAACGGTTTATACCCAGAGGCAAAGGATTAAATGGGAAGGCCAGAAAGAGCCCCTGGTTTACCCAAAGGTGCAGGGAGGCAAAGACTCAGAGTATCAGAGAATGGAAACGGTACAGAAGGCAAAGAACCCAAGTAAACAAAGAGATTAGTAGAAGAGCTAGAAACGAGTATGCACAAGTACGGAGGGAGGCCCAGAAACAGTACGAAAATGACATAGCATCGAAAGTTAAGTCCGACCCGAAACTGATGTACAGTCACATCAGAAGGAAGACAACAGTCAAGGACCAGGTGATAAGGCTGAGGAGAGAAGATGGGGAACTCACAAGTAATGATCAAGAGGTATGTGAGGAGCTCAACTTGAGGTTTAAGGAAGTATTCACAATGGAGGAAGGAAGGCAGCTGGGTAGACAGGACGTGGTTCGTCACCAACAAGGGATGTACCAAGTGCTAGAGGGCATACACACAACTGAGGAGGAAGTGAAGCAGTTACTCAGTGACCTCAATACCTCAAAGGCGATGGGTCCGGACAATATCTCCCGTGGGTTCTTCGGGAAGGAGCTGAGGTACTGAGTGTGCCACTTACCATAATATTCAACACATCCCTTGAAACTGGGCAGCTACCTGAGGTATGGAAGAAGGCCAACGTAGTCCCCATTTTTAAAAAGGAGACAGAAAAGAGGCACTAAACTATAGACCGGTGTCACTTACATGTATAGTGTGCAAAGTCCTGGAGAAAATCATCAGGAAAAGAATGGTGGAACACCTTGAGCTGAACAGGATAATAAACACCAGACAGCACGGATTCCGGGAAGGCAAATCCTGTGTAACAAACCTCCTAGAGTTCTATGATAAAGTAACAGAGGTAAGGCAGGAGAGAGAAGGGTGGGTTGATTGCATTTTCCTGGACTGCAGGAAGGCCTTCGACACAGTTCCTCACATGAGATTAGTAAAGAAGTTGGAAGAACAAGCAGGTATAACAGGAAGGGCACTGGAATGGATCAGGGAATACCTCAAAGGGAGGCAACAACGGGTCATGGTGCGTGTTGAGGTATCACAGTGGGCGCATGTGACGAGCAGTATACCGCAGGGGTCAGTCCTAGGACCAGTGTTATTCCTGGTATATGTAAATGACATGACGGACGGGATAGACTCAGAAGTGTCTCTATTCGCGGATGATGTGAAAATAATGAGGAGAATCACATCGGAAGAGAACCAGGCAGGGCTGCAAACAGACCTGGACAAGCTCGATATCTGGTCTAGCAATTGGCTTCTTGAATTCAATCCCTCCAAATGCAAAGTCATGAGGATCGGAGCAGGGCAAAGAAGACCGCTGACAGAGTACAAGCTGGGCGGACAAAGGCTACAAACCTCGGCAAAGGAGAAAGACCTTGGAGTGAGTATAACGCCAAGCACGTCTCCGGAGGCACACATCAACCAGATAACTGCGGCTGCATATGGGCGACTGGCAAACCTAAGATTAGCGTTCCGTTACCTTAACAAGGAATCGTTCAAGACACTGTATACCGTGTACGTCAGGCCCATACTAGAATATGCAGCACCAGTCTGGAACCCACACCTGGTCAAGCACGTAAAGAAACTAGAGAAAGTGCAAAGGTTTGCGACAAGGTTAGTTCCACAACTCAGGGGTCTGTCTTATGAAGAAAGATTGAGGGAAATAGGACTAAGAACACTGGAGGAAAGAAGGGTCAGAGGAGACATGATAACGACATACAAAATACTGCGGGGAATTGACAAAGTAGATAGTGACAGGATGTTTCAGAGATGGAACACAGAAACAAGGGGACACAACTGGAAGCTGAAGACTCAGATGAGTCAAAGGGATGTCAGGAAGCATTTCTTCAGCCAAAGAGTAGTCAGGAAGTGGAATAGTCTAGAGAAAGATATAGTGGAGGCAGGAACCATACATAGTTTTAAGACAAGGTATGATAAAGCTCATGGAGCAGGGAGAGCAGAGACCCAGTAGCAGACATCGAAGAGGCGGGGCCAGTAGCTGAGTCTCGACCCCTGCAACCACAATTAGGTGAGTACAATTAGGTGAGTACACACACGTGAAGCAGTATCGTTAATAGTGCTCCCGGGATTTAGCGTCTAGCAGGTGTCCTACGTTATTATTAGCGGTCATAGTACGTGATTGAATCAGTGAACATACCTACAAGAGTGTAACAGCTTTCTAGAGTGTGAATAATGTGATAACATCAAGAATTTTACAATTTCAATTTGAATACTGGTGATTTTACTGGAAGGTGTGTGAGGGAGGGTAGCAATCAGCTGGTCAGTGCCGGCGACAGTGTTGACACAAATAATCAAAACAATCATATTTAATGGGTCAAGGTTGGGACCTTAAATAAAAATAAATGCAAATATCTGGTTGGTTATAGCAGCAGTGTAGTAATAAAGTCATAAACGAGTGATATAGTAAATAATGAAAGAAAAATATTAGTCAATCCCCAGCACTTGGTGTTGTGACAGTTAGAAGATCATAGCAGCCACCACCAGGAGCCTCCATTGTTGTGCAGACGACGTCACTTGTCTATGTATGGCAGCAGTTTTTGGTTGGTGTCTAAAGTGTGAGTGTCTCGCCCTGCTGGTTGTATGCTATACCATCACTCTCTCCCTAACTTTTAGTGCCAGCAGATAGATAGGAATAACCTTGACAATATTTAGTAAGTGATTTCAAATCTTCAGAAGAGTTGTGTAGCCTAGCGACCCCCCCACCAACCTTTTTTCTCAAAGAACGACAAGCTAGTAAACGTGCACGCACACACTAACACACGTGTACACCAGTAAGTATTATAATAGTAAATATTAGTATACATTAATAAGGATTAGTGAGAAATATTTCTATAATCTCCAAAAGAGTAGCGTAGCCTAGCGTGATAAAGCGACCCCCTCCCTTTTTTCTCAAAGAACGACAAGCTAGTAAAAGTGCACGCACACACTAACACACGTGTACACCATTATATGTTAATGTGGAATAGGGTGAGAAATATTTCTATAATATTCAGAAGAGTAGCGTGGTCTAGCGTGTTAAAGTGACCTAACCTAACATATTAGATCATAAATCCCTCCCCTCCACCACACACCTTTTTTTTTTTTTTTTACACAAACCTGAAGGAGCTAGAACATCCTAACAGGGTAAAAAATGGGATCTCAAAAGGGAGGATGTAAAGGCAAGGAAACTTAGGATGGTTGGTCTGAAAAGGAAGAATGGGTAGAACGGCTCAAGAAAAAAATGGATAAAGAATGGGAAAAAAGGATAAATGAGCTTTACAGTAACATGTTAGAGAAGATATCTGCAGAGAGCAAAAAGTGGGAATCACGAGCTGTAGAAGCTGAGGCAAAGATACAAAGACTGGAGGAAGAAATGGATGTGCTGAAGCAAGATATAAAGATAAGATCCGAAAGGAGTAAGGTGACTGAAATGGGAACATCAGTAGGCAGGGAGGGGACTGAAGGAGGGGATGGAGCTAAGTCTTTAGCAGATGTACTATCAGGTCATCAGAGTGTCCAGGAGATGATGAGGGAAACAACAAAGGAGATGCTTAAATCAGATCCAGAGATATTGAGAGAAAAGAAATTGGGAGAAGAGAGGGAGAGGTCAATAATTATTCATGGGCTTCAGGAGGCTGAAGGGAAGACCTATGATGAAAGAAAGCATTGGGAGGAAACAGAGATTAAGAGCATCATTGCATTAACAGGAGAGAAGGACATGTCTCAGGTAGAAATTTTTCACAGACTTGGGGGGTATTCGAGGGGAAAAAATCGACCAATCAAATTGACATTCAAGACGGAAGTGGTAAGGAACAGGATACTACAACAGAAACCAATGTTAAAAGAATCTCAGGAATATCAACAAGTGTACCTCAATCGAGACAGAACACGAAAAGAAAGGGAACAACTGAAAGTGAGAGCAAGACGAAATCAGTGGAAGGAAAGAGGGACATGACAGGCAACGACAGACAGGAAAGAACAGCCTCTGGGGGAACATCAAACACATGTGCTTTTAGAAACCCCTCAACCCCAGTCACCACATATCAACCAAACACAATAACCACAAACAAACCACACGTCATAGCCCCCACCCCCCTAAGCACTAATTTCACAATCACAGCAGCTTTCCATAATCTACCCTGCCTCCCACCTCCCCAGCCTGCACCTTCCTCTCCCATCTCCCAAAATACAGTAATGGAAAGGAAGCTAAAGGTATGGTACACCAATGCAGATGGAATAACAAATAAGAGTGGAGAGTGGCAAGAACGAATCACTGATGCATCACCTGACATCATAACACTAACAGAGACAAAACTTACAGGGATGATAACAGATGCAATCTTTCCACCTGGATATCAGATCCTGAGGAAAGACAGAGAGAACAGAGGAGGGGGAGGAGTAGCGCTGCTCATCAAAAACCAGTGGAGTTTTGAGGAAGTGGGAGGAATGGACAGAAGGGAAACAGAAGACTTCATTGTTGGAACACTTCAGACTGGGGGTCCAAATGTGATGATAGCAGTGATGTATAACCCACCACTGAACAGCAGGAGGGCAAGACAGGAGTATGATGTGCACAATAGGGCAATGGTGGGTACACTAGCTGAAGTGGCCAGGAGGGCTCATATGGGTAGGACAAAATTACTCATAATGGGGGATTTAAATCATAAAGAGATTGACTGGGAAAATCTAGAGCCACATGGGGGTCCAGAAACATGGATGGCTAAGATGTTGGAGACTGTATTGGAGAACTTCATGCACCAGCATGTTAGGGATACAACCGTGATGGTAGTGTGGACTCTCACACTAGTGTGATGGTAGTGTGGACTCCCACACAAGTGTGATGGTAGTGTGGACTCCCACACAAGTGTGATGGTAGTGTGGACTCTCACATCTCACACAAGTGTGATGGTAGTGTGGACTCCCACACAAGTGTGAGAGGAGAGGAGAGGATGTTGCAGCGAGGCTGGATCTCATATTCACCTTGAATAGCTCAGACATAGGGGATATCACACACGAAAGACCCCTTGGCGCTACTGATCATGATGTCCTGAGTTTTGAATACCTTGTAGAGTTACAAATGGAGAATGAAACAGTGTGGGAACAACGAGAGAAGCCGAACTTCAGAAAAGGGGACTACATAGGAATGAGAAGTTTCTTGCATGAAGTGCAGTGGGAAAGAGAACTAGAGGGAAAGACAGTAAATGAAATGATGGAATTAGTGACCACTAAGTGCAGGGAAGCAGAGGAGAAGTTCATACCAAAGGGTAACAGAAAAAATAGTAAGACCAGAGTGAGCCCATGGTTTAACTGGAGGTGTAAAGAGGCTAACGCCAAGTGTGCTAGAGCATGGAAAAGGTATAGAAGGCAAAGGACTCAAGAAAACAAGGAGTTGAGTAGAAGAACCAGAAACGAATATGCTGGGATAAGGAGAGAGGCCCAGAGGCAATACGAGAACGACATAGCATCAAAAGCCAAATCTGAACCAAAGTTGTTATACAGTCATATTAGGAGAAAAACAACAGTCAAGGACCAGGTAATCAGGCTGAGGAAAGAAGGAGGGGAGCTCACAAAGAATGACCAGGAAGTATGTGATGAACTAAACACAAGATTTAGAGAAGTATTTATGGTAGAGACAGGGATGCATCCAGAAAATCGGGGAGGTAGGGTGCACCAGCAGGTGCTGGACTCAATACACATAACCAAGGTAGAGGTGATGAAACTGCTAGGTGAACTAGATACATCAAAGGCGGTGGGCCCAGATAACATATCTCCTTGGATACTGAGAGAAGGAGCAGAGGCACTGTGTGTGCTGCTAGCAACAATCTTCAGTAAATCTATCGAAACTGGACAATTGCCTGAGGCGTGGAAGACAGCTAATGTAGTTCCAATTTTTAAGAAGGGAAACAGACAGGAAGCGTTAAACTCTCGACCAGTGTCTCTGACTTGTATAGTATGTAAAGTAATGGAAAAGATCATCAGGAGAAGAGTTGTGGAACATATTGAAAAGATTGGGCTCATACATGACAATCAGCACGGCTTCAGAGATGGGAAATCCTGTGTCACAAATCTACTTGAGTTCTACGATAAGGTAACAGAAGTAAGACAGGAGAGAGAGGGATGGGTAGATTGCATCTTTTTGAACTGTAAGAAGGCTTTTGACACAGTACCACACAAGAGACTGGTGCAAAAATTAGAGGAGCAGGCAGGAATAATAGGGAAAGTACTGCAATGGATCAGGGAATACCTAACAGGAAGGAAACAACGAGTGTTGGTATGTGATGAAGTGTCAGAGTGGGCGCATGTGTCGAGTGGGGTTCCACAAGGGTCAGTCCTAGGTCCGGTGCTGTTTCTTATATATGTGAATGACATGATGGAAGGAATAGATTCAGAAGTGTCACTGTTCGCTGTTGATGTGAAACTGATGAGGAGAATACAAGCGGACGAGGATCAGTTAAGATTACAAGGGTATCTGGACAGACTACAAGTCTGGTCAAACAAATGGCTCCTGGAGTTTAACCCCAGTAAGTGTAAGGTCATGAAGATTGGGGAAGGACACAGAAGACCTCAGACGGCATACATGTTAGGGAATCAAAGGCTGCAAACGTCACTTAAAGAAAAGGATCTTGGAGTAAGCATTATACCGAACATGTCTCCTGAGGCACACGTCAATCAAATAACGGCTGCAGCATATGGTCGATTGGCAAACCTGAGATTAGCGTTTAGACATCTGAGTAAGGAGTCATTCATGACATTGTACACCGTGTATGTCAGGCCAATACTGGAGTATGCAGCACCAGTATGGAACCCTCACCTAGTCAAACACGTCAAGAAATTGGAGAAAGTGCAAAAATTTGCAACACGTTTAGTCCCGGAACTGAGAGGTATGTCTTATGAGGAGAGGTTAAGGGAACTCAACCTGATGACACTAGAGGATAGGAGGGACAGGGAGGACATGATAACAACGTATAAAATACTAAGAGGAATTGACAAGGTGGACAGGGCTCGAATGTTTCAGAGATGGGATACATGAACAAGGGGCCACAATTGGAAGCTGAAAACCCAGATGAGTCATAGGGATGTTAGAAAGTATTTCTTTAGCCTTAGAGTTGTAAAGAAGTGGAATAATCTGGAGAGTGAAATAGTGGAAGCAAGTTCCATACATAGCTTTAAGAAGAGGTATGATAAAGCTTATGGAGCAGGGAGAGAGTGAATTAGTATCGACCAGTGAAGAGGCGGGGCCAGGAGCTATGAATCGACCCCTGCAACCACATATAAGTGAGTACTTACACAAATAAACACAGACGAACGGAAATACTCACATGAACAAGAATGCACATGGAAATAAACGCATGAATGAAAAGAGCACAAGTGAATGAGACCGCACATGAACAGATAACACAAATGAACAAAGGAAACATGAGTTAAAAATGTGCATGAACATAATGCACACATGACTATATAATACACACATGATCTGAGACAAACATACAAACAAATAACGCACACTCATAAACACAAAAACAGGTAACACACACATACAAAAACAGGTAACACACACATACAAAAACAGGTAACACACACATACATATAGACAAATAACACTCGCAAGAACCATTAACACACAGACTTATAAGCTGGTAACACACACATTAACAAGCAACACACACAGGGACATGCAACACTTACTTGAGCACATAACACACACACGAATGAACAAGTAACACACACATATAAACACGAAACACACACACATATGGAGAGATGACACACATGAGCTGATAACACAAAGACAAACACATTTACAGGTAACATTCTCATGAACAGATACATATGAACGGATACATTCTTGAGAAAAGATAAGATAAGATAATATTTCTTCGGATTTTTAACCCCGGAGGGTTAGCCACCCAGGATAACCCAAGAAAGTCAGTGCGTCATCGAGGACTGTCTGTCTTATTTCCATTGGGGTCCTTAATCTTGTCCCCCAGGATGCGACCCACACCAGTCGACTAACAACCCAGGTACCTATTTGCTGCTAGGTGAACATGACAACAGGTGTAAGGAAACACGTCGAAATGTTTCCACCAGCCGGGAATCGAACCCGGGCCCTCCGTGTGTGAAGCGAGAGCTCTAGCCACCAGACCACATATGATCAGAGACATACATGTGAGCAGATAGATACATATGAACAGACAATACACATAAATAAAAAGTTAGTCATGAATAGATAGCACAGTTCCTGAAACCAAATATAAAATACTCTTGTTTACACCGTGAAAATTGTTCACCTCTGGTAACTATGACATTGTTGACAAGTGAACTTGTTATGTTGTTCATACAAACTATCTACTCTTATGTAGTAAATTATGTTCTATCTTTCTTCAGAATTTGTATATAATATTTGCGTTGCTGCATAAATGTTATGTAGAAAACTTAAGCACGTAAAAGTAAATAATCATTGTAATAATATAAGTGCAAATAACAAAATACATATAAAAAAGTGATGTGCACTTGAGGTAGACTTGAACAGCTGACCCAACTGTCTGTGGTGATTGATGACACAACTGTCTGTGGTGATTGATGACACAACTGTCTGTGGTGATTGATGACGCAACTGTCTGTGGTGATTGATGACGCAACTGTCTGTGGTGATTGATGACGCAACTGTCTGTGGTGATTGATGGCGCAACTGTCTGTGGTGATTGATGACGCAACTGTCTGTGGTGATTGATGACACAACTGTCTGTGGTGATTGATGACACAACTGTCTGTGGTGATTGATGACGCAACTGTCTGTGGTGATTGATGACCCAACTGTCTGTGGTGATTGATGACGCAACTGTCTGTGGTGATTGATGACGCAACTGTCTGTGGTGATTGATGACGCAACTGTCTGTGGTGATTGATGACGCAACCTGACCACCTCGTCTCCTATCATTTTTTTCTCAAATTTTCTTCCACCTTCTGTTATCTTAATGTCAGTTACAATATAATCTTAAATTAAACTCTCTTAAGAGATTTTTACCAGACAGCGGCAACACAATTTTACATTCATGAGTTTTACGTCATCTGAAATAATGATATATTATTGTTCACTATTTTTATGTTTCATATTCTGAACAATAATAAAAGTCATGATTTTTGTTGACGACAATGTTAATGTAATGTTTGTATAGAAGTCTTATACTTTAAACATTGTATTTTATAAAGTTCAATAACAGTTTTGATGTTAACACATTCTCAAGTTACTAAAAATCAAGAAAAATATTAATTCAATATGTGAACCCAGATTTGAATTGAAAATTTAGGAAAATGTCTGGAACATGTTTGGAACATGTCTGAAACACGTTTAAGAAAATGTGTAGGAACATTTCACGTATAGGAGTATTAACTAAACTTACTGATGGAAACACAAAGTGGGTAGACTTGTGTTACATGTCAGAAAAACTTAATCTACAACATCGAAGATATAAAGGCTGAAGCTGAAGACACAATTTGGCTGTTATTTCATGAACATGAAAAAGCTGTTTTAAGATGCACTCTGCACACTAAGGTGCACTGTGCACACTAAGGTGCACTCTGCACACTAAGGTGCACTCTGCACACTAAGGTGCACTCTGCACACTAAGGTGCACTCTGCACACTAAGGTGCACTGTGCACACTAAGGTGCACTCTGCACACTAAGGTGCACTCTGCACACCAAGGTGCACTCTGCACACTAAGGTGCACTCTGCACACTAAGGTGCACTCTGCACACTAAGGTGCACTCTGCACACTAAGGTGCACTGTGCACACTAAGGTGCACTGTGCACACTAAGGTGCACTGTGCACACTAAGGTGCACTGTGCACACTAACAAACTTTGAAAGTAACTAACAGAAACTTAGTGACAAAAACGTAATCACAGCGAGTGATTTAAATTTCACTCAGATTGACTGGGTTAAGTCTTGCGACTTACTGGGTAAGTCTTGCGACTTACTGGTTAAGTCTTGCGACTTACTGGTTAAGTCTTGCGACTTACGGGTTAAGTCTTGCGACTTACTGGTTAAGTCTTGCGACTTGCTGGGTTAAGTCTTGCGACTTGCTGGGTTAAGTCTTGCGACTTGCTGGGTTAAGTCTAGACTGTTTTAAACAGTTTGTGAGTGAATCAACAAGGAAAATATCTGGTGTTGACTGTTGTTACTTGACAAACTTTCATCTACATCAAGTCTTGCCAGACAAAGTGTGTAAACAACATATTCGTCACGATAATAACGTCACGTGAAAGTTGTTATAAGTGAATAATATATCAAAGACTGAACAACACTTGGCGATAAAGATCCCACATTAAAATTAACAAATAAGATAATATAAACATATGGTTATTGTTTATAAATATCTGTTTATTAATTTAATATCGTTCGTCACATTGTTGTAAAAAATACATCAAATAGAAGTGTAATAAAATGATCTCAGGAGAGTAAGAGGAAAATAAAATAGAAAGAAAGGTAGTGTTTGACCTGGTGACCATCAGGGCCCAGTGCTGGATCTCACAGTGTTTGACCTGGTGACCATCAGGGCCCAGTGCTGGATCTCACAGTGTTTGACCTGGTGACCATCAGGGCCCAGTGCTGGATCTCACAGTGTTTGACCTGGTGACCATCAGGGCCCAGTGCTGGATCTCACAGTGTTTGACCTGGTGACCATCAGAGCCCAGTGCTGGATCTCACAGTGTTTGACCTGGTGACCATCAGGGCCCAGTGCTGGATCTCACAGTGTTTGACCTGGTGACCATCAGGGCCCAGTGCTGGATCTCACAGTGTTTGACCTGGTGACCATCAGGGCCCAGTGCTGGATCTCACAGTGTTTGACCTGGTGACCATCAGAGCCCAGTGCTGGATCTCACAGTGTTTGACCTGGTGACCATCAGGGCCCAGAGCTGGATCTCACAGTGTTTGACCTGGTGACCATCAGGGCCCAGTGCTGGATCTCACAGTGTTTGACCTGGTGACCATCAGGGCCCAGAGCTGGATCTCACAGTGTTTGACCTGGTGACCATCAGGGCCCAGTGCTGGATCTCACAGTGTTTGACCTGGTGACCATCAGGGCCCAGTGCTGGATCTCACAGTGTTTGACCTGGTGACCATCAGAGCCCAGTGCTGGATCTCACATTGTTTGACCTGGTGACCATCAGGGCCCAGTGCTGGATCTCACAGTGTTTGACCTGGTGACCATCAGGGCCCAGTGCTGGATCTCACAGTGTTTGACCTGGTGACCATCAGAGCCCCAGAGCTGGATCTCACAGTGTTTGACCTGGTGACCATCAGGGCCCCAGTGCTGGATCTCACAGTGTTTGACCTGGTGACCATCAGGGCCCAGTGCTGGATCTCACAGTGTTTGACCTGGTGACCATCAGGGCCCAGTGCTGGATCTCACAGTGTTTGACCTGGTGACCATCAGGGCCCAGTGCTGGATCTCACAGTGTTTGACCTGGTGACCATCAGGGCCCAGTGCTGGATCTCACAGTGTTTGACCTGGTGACCATCAGGGCCCAGCGCTGGATCTCACAGTGTTTGACCTGGTGACCATCAGGGCCCAGTGCTGGATCTCACAGTGTTTGACCTGGTGACCATCAGGGCCCAGTGCTGGATCTCACAGTGTTTGACCTGGTGACCATCAGGGCCCAGTGCTGGATCTCACAGTGTTTGACCTGGTGACCATCAGGGCCCAGTGCTGGATCTCACAGTGTTTGACCTGGTGACCATCAAGGCCCAGTGCTGGATCTCAGTGTTTGACCTGGTGACCATCAGGGCCCAGTGCTGGATCTCACAGTGTTTGATCTGGTGACCATCAGGCCCAGTGCTAGATCTCACAGTGTTTGACCTGGTGACCATCAGGGCCCAGTGCTGGATCTCATAGTGTTTGACCTGGTGACCATCAGGGCCCAGAGCTGGATCTCATAGTGTTTGACCTGGTGACCATCAGGGCCCAGAGCTGGATCTCACTAGTGTTTGACCTGGTGACCATCAGGGCCCAGTGCTGGATCTCACAGTGTTTGACCTGGTGACCATCAGGGCCCAGTGCTGGATCTCACAGTGTTTGACCTGGTGACCATCAGGGCCCAGAGCTGGATCTCACAGTGTTTGACCTGGTGACCATCAGGGCCCAGTGCTGGATCTCATAGTGTTTGACCTGGTGACCATCAGGGCCCAGTGCTGGATCTCACAGTGTTTGACCTGGTGACCATCAGGGCCCAGTGCTGGATCTCATAGTGTTTGACCTGGTGACCATCAGGGCCCAGAGCTGGATCTCACAGTGTTTGACCTGGTGACCATCAGGGCCCAGTGCTGGATCTCATAGTGTTTGACCTGGTGACCATCAGGGCCCAGTGCTGGATCTCATAGTGTTTGACCTGGTGACCATCAGGGCCCAGAGCTGGATCTCACAGTGGCTGTGTTCTATAATAATAATTCTCATTTTTTCGTATAGTTTGTGTAAAGGTTAATTACATATTTGTAATTACTAACTGATAGTAATTATTTTCGTTTACCATAACTGTTGTTAAACTTTACAATACTTTTCCTCACAACTTTCTCCTGGAGTTCATAACACAACTTAAACACACAGTAAACAATATTTCTGGAACCTTTTTCATCTCTGCTTCTTCCATAACTTAAGACGGGTTTCTGTACGATTTTAATTTGTTTTATGACGAATCAATGCAACTTTAAGTAAGTTTACAAACTAAAAATACATTAATTAGCAGTTATGAAGTAAGATTTTTATATAATTGAACTGCTATGGTTGTTAGACGACAATCACTAGACATTATCACCATAGTGTCCAGACAATACATGGTACATATCACCATATGTACAATACATGTCCACAGACAATACATGGTACAGTATCACCATAGTGTCCAGACAATACATGGTACAGTATATGTCTAACTTGTGTACATCGACAGCATCACAAACACAAGGTCAAGAGTAAGGAAAGAAGTGGAAGAGGCGGCAGAGATCAGGTCAAGTCACCAGTGTTCTGAAGATTACAACATTTAACAATGTATTGAGAAAGACAGGAATATACAGAAACAATTCCAGGACTAAGATTATACTAGGAAAGTTGTATATGAGAGCTGATTCAACTAGACGACTCTTTGAAGGCTAGAAGAAGCGTAGATAGTTTAATTAATGGTTAGATGCTGTTGAAACAGTAGAAACAGCAGCAGCAACAGTACAACAACAAGTAGCAGAAGTAGCAACAACAAGAACAAAACAAGAACAGCAGCAACAGACAGCAGCAGCAACAACAACAACAATAGAAACAGTAGTATCATAAGGAAGTGAAAAAAAGTTTGATGGTTTAACGACGAGACGGAACGGCAGTGAGGACGACAGTGTGAGGACGACCAGTGCGAGGAGGACCAGTGAGGACGACCAGTGTGAGGACGACCAGTGAAGGAGCGACCAGTGAGGACGCCAGTGAAGACGGACCCAGTGAGGACGACCAGTGGAGACGACCAGTGAGGACGACCATGTGAGGACGACCAGTGCTGAAGGACGAGCCAGTGAGGACGCCAGTGGAGGACGACCAGTGAGGACGACCAGTGAAGAGGACGACCAGTGTGAGGACGACCAGTGTGAGGGACGACCAGTGAGGACGCAGTGAGACGACCAGTAGGAGGACGACTGAGGCAGTGAGGACGACCAGTGATGAGGACACCAGTGAGGACGACCAGTGAGTGCATGGCGACCAGTGAGGACGACAGTGAGGACAGACCAGTGGGACGACCAGTGTGAGGCACCAGTGAGGACGACCAGTGTGAGGACGCCAGTGAGGACGACCAGTGTGAGGACATGACGACCAGTGAGGACGACCAGTGAGGAAGTGAGGCACCAGTGAGACGACCATGTGAGGAGGCCAGTGTGAGGACGACCAGTGAGGACGCCATGTAGGACGACAGTGAAGCTGAGACCAGTGAGGAACGGCCAGTGGAGCACCAGTAGTGAGTGGACGGCCAGTGAGCATGTGACGGCCAGTGAGGACGACAGTGATGACGCCAGTGAGGACGACCAGTGAACGCCGAGTGAGGCGCCAGTGAGGACGGCAGTGAGGACGAGCCAGTGAGGAACGGCAGTGATGAGGCCAGTGAGGACGATGTGAGACGAGCCAGTGAGGACGACCAGTGTGAGGACGCAGTGAGACGAAGTGTGAGACGACTCAGGTGAGGACGACCAGTGTGAAGGAGACTAGTTGAGGAGACAGTGGAAGTGACTGAGGCTCTAGTGAGGAAGTGAAGTGACTAGGCTCAGTGAGGAGGAATGTGATGAGGCTCTAGTGAGGACAAGTGATGGACCGTGAGGCCAGTGAGGAAAGTGTGACATGAATGACTAGAAGGCTCTAGTGAGGAGGAAATGACTGAGGCTCTAGTGAGAAGTGAAGGTGACTGAGGCTCTAGTGAGGAAGTGAAGTGACTGAGGCTCTAGTGAGGAAGTGAATGTGACTGAGGCTCTAGTGAGGAAGTGAATGTGACTGAGGCTCTAGTGAGGAAGTGAAGGTGACTGAGGCTCTAGTGAGAAGTGAATGTGACTGGAGGCTCTAGTGAGAGTAAGTGACTGAGCTCTAGTGAGGAAGTGAAGTGACTGAGGCTCTAGTGAGGAAGTAGAGTGACTGAGGCTCTAGTAGGAAGTGAAGTGACTGAGGCTCTAGTGAGAAGTGAATGTGACTGAGCTCTAGTGAGGAAGTGAAGTGACTGAGGCTCTAGTGAGGAAGTGAATGTGACTGAGGCTCTAGTAGGAAGTGAATGTGACTGAGGCTCTAGTGAGGAAGTGAAGTGACTGAGGCTCTAGTGAGGAAGTGAAGTGACTGAGGCTCTAGTGAGGAAGTGAAGTGACTGAGGCTCTAGTGAGGAAGTGAAGGTGACTGAGGCTCTAGTGAGGAAGTGAAGGTGACTGAGAGCTCTAGTGAGAAGAGGAGACTGGCTCTAGTAGAAGTGAGGTGACTGAGGCTCTAGTAGAGGAAGTGAAGTGACTGAGGCTCTAGTGAGGAAGTGAATGTGACTGAGGCTCTAGTGAGGAAGTGAATGTGACTGAGGCTCTAGTGGAAGTGAAGTGACTGAGACTCAGTAGGAAGTGAATGTGACTGAGGCTCTAGTGAGGAAGTGAAGTGACTAGGCTCTAGTGAGAAGTGAATGTGACTGAGGCTCTAGTGAGAAGTGAAGTGACTGAGGCTCTAGTGAGGAAGTGAAGGTGACTGAGGCTCTAGTGAGGAAGTGAATGTGACTGAGAGCTCCAGTGAGGAAGTGAATGTGACTGAGGCTCCTAGTAGGAAGTGAAGTGACTGAGGCTCTAGTGAGGAAGTGCATGTGACTAGAGGCTCTAGTGAGGAAGTGAATGTGACTGAGGCTCTAGTGAGGAAGTGAATGTGACTGAGGCTCTAGTGAGAAGTGAAGGTGACTGAGGCTCTAGTGAGAAGTGAAGGTGACTGAGAGCTCTAGTGAGAAGTGAATGTGACTGAGGCTCAGTGAGGAAGTGAATGTGACTGAGGCTCTAGTGAGGAAGTGAAGTGACTGAGGCTCTAGTGAGGAAGTGAATGTGACTGAGGCTCTAGTGAGAAGTGAATGTGACTGAGGCTCAGTGAGGAAGTGAATGACTGAGGCTCTAGTAGAGAGAATGTGATGAGCTCAGTGAGAAGTGATGTGACTGAGCTCAGTGAGAAGTAGAGTGACTGAGGCTCTAGTGAGGAAGTGAATGTGACTGAGGCTCTAGTGAGGAAGTGAATGTGACTGAGCTCAGTGAAATGAATGTGCTGAGCTCTAGTAGGAAGTGAATGTGACTGAGGCTCAGTGAGGAAGTGAATGTGACTGAACTCTATGAGGCAGTGAAGTGACTGACTCTAGTAGAATGAAGTGACTGAGGCTCAGTGAGGAGTGAAGTGACTGAGGCTCTAGTGAGGAGTGAAGTGACTGAGGCTCTAGTGAGGAAGTGAAGTGACTGAGGCTCAGTGAGGAGTGAAGGTGACTAGGCTCTAGTGAGCAGTAAGGTGACTGAGGCTCTAGTGAGAAGTGAATTGACTGAGGCTCTAGTGAGGCAGTGAAGTGACTGAGCTCTATGGGCATGAAGGTGACTGAAGCTCTAGTGAAAGTGAAGGTGACTAGAGCTCAGTGAGAGTAGAAGGTGACATGAGCTCTAGTAGAATGAAGTGACAGAGAGCTCATAAGACAGTAAGTGACTGAGGAATCTAGTAGCAGTGAAGTGATGAGGCAACTCTAGTGAGCATCAATGACTGAGCTCTAGTGAGCAGTGAAGGTGACAGGCTCTAGTGAGCAGTGAAGTGACTATCTGATGACTGTATTACCAGACCCAGTGGTTCACACTGCTTAGGATGTACACTCAGTATGGTTCTAACCCCATAGCAAGTGACAACTCTGGTGTACACTTTAGTTATCAGCAACTAAATTATCGGTTCACACCAAGTTATCCAGGTGTCACACTAAGTTATCAGGTGTCACACTAAGTTATCCAGGTGTCACACTAAGTTATCAGGTGTCACACTAAGTTACCAGGTGTCACACCTAAGTTATCCAGGTGTCACACTAAGTTATCCGGGTGTCACACTAAGTTATCCAGGTGTCACACTAAGTTATCCAGGTGTCACACTAAGTTATCCAGGTGTCACACTAAGTTATCCAGGTGTCACACTAAGTTATCCAGGTGTCACTAAGTTATCCAGGTGTCACACTAAGTTATCCGGGTGTCATACTAAGCTAACAAGAATATTTTCATTACCTGTGACCGAAAAAAATATAAAGTTTATCTAAATGTTAAAAGTTTAGAACCTGAGAATGAAATTCAGTGAGTTGCTAGCTCCTGACCCCGTGTGTGTACTCACCTATTGTGGTTGCAGGGGTCGAGACTCAGCTTCTGGTGTGTGTGTATGTATGTATGTATGTATGTATGTATGTATGTATGGAGGTATGTGTGTGTGAGTGTCTGTATGTATAGTGTGTAAGTAGTGAATGTGTGTGTGTGTGTGAAGAGAGAGTTAGTTAGTAGTGGTGAAGTTAGTTAAATTAGTTAGTTTAGGGGTTAACGGATTCACTTCCTGCCAGCCTCATGGGCTCTAGTGTACCTGTCTTAAGTTAAAGTATAGATCAGTGGTGGGCAAGTTGGTCCATAAGACGAGCTACAAATAATACTTTTCATACATTTTTGAATGTTCAAGAGCCACAGAAAATATTTTAAAATTGTATTTATAAATAAAAAATACAACTATATAGTAGTCCT
>WNWK01015290.1:0-48329 GCA_009830355.1 Cherax destructor
CCCAAAAATACACTTCCACAAGAACTTACAAAATTATACTTACATAATTGCACGATTTCCGGGGTATTCGTTAACCGAGGGTCCACTGTATTGGGTATTTTCCCGAAAGGTTATACTCGATAGCCTTTCTAATGTGAATATTCTTAATGTGTGGCTGTTGGTTCGTATTTTTCTTGAGATGGGGAGAGAACCATCGCTACGGTGGCGTGGGTACGCGGAGCTGGGTCATGCGAGGGCAGGTAACAGTCTGTCTCGTGGGATAAGCGAATGGAGGTGAACGATGGGAGAGCTCTGGATATAAAGGAGATGGAAATCGGCGTTTACAACGACCAAATCGCGGTTAATGGTCTCTCTTCACAATAGTGAATGTTGTGAATATTCGCCGGGCATAATGTGGGACATTAAGTCCAAGAAACTATAATAATAGAGTGATAATGTGTTAAACAGTGAGCGACGCCGCCATTGCGGTGTTAATGGAGGAAATGTGCGTCGGTTCGATCAGTGTTCATCGTACACAATTATTAAGGGATTAACTTCTAACGAGAGTAAATTAATGGCACATTAAACCGACGTGTGAATAGTGTGTAAAGTGTTGCGTATAAACTGTAATAAAGGGGTATAGTGAGAGGATATGAATCACTACCCCGAACAACCACGTTAAATAACGCCCGGTCTCGTGGGCGTATGAGAGTTCAAGGGATCAATCTTCTCTTGACTCATCGGGACAACTACCAACATCATCGTCTTGCCGGAAGAATAATCTACCGAGCAGGACCACGAGATCTGTCGAAGAATAGCGACAAGAATGTTGTTTCTTCTCCACTGTAAGTACTCTTGTTATCTTAGCAACCGTCTGGCCAGTAGGTATGTTGGGATAATGTGTGTCTACGGTGGGAATGATAATGACGGGATCTTCAAGTGAACAGCAATGGCACGGATAAAGGGTGAGTGATATTAAGTTGTATTCTTTCCTCCTTCTCCCCAATCAGTCAGACATTAACCCATACAGTCCACAAAATTTAACAATACCGTAACCATTGGTGTTACTCATTCTTAATAAACTGGTCAAGGATAGATGTGGATTTAGAGTGAGAATATCGGAGGGTCCCCTTAAATGTGACCAGGAGTGGGGCAAGTTTTCTCACACGCCTCAACGGGGGTAACCGCGGTAAAATTATACTAGTCGGTCCACTCCCCGGGAGATTATTTTGTTGTAAGTGGTGGTGAAGCCCAGACAGGTAATCTCTTAATTCCCCACATTGTGTACTGTGTCTTACTGTGTGTGATGGTGCTAGTTGTGTACTGTGTCTTACTATGTGTGATAGTGCTAGTTGTGTACTGTGTCTTACTGTGTGTGATGGTGCTACATGTGTACTGTCTTACTGTGTGTGATTATGCTAGTTGTGTTCTGTCTTACTGTGTGTGATGGTGCTAGTTGTGTACTGTCTTACTGTTTGTGATGGTGCTAGTTGTGTTCTGAGTATTAATATGTGTGATGGTGCTAGTTGTGTACTGTATCTTACTGTGTGTGATGATGCTAGTTGTGTACACTGTCTTACTGTGTGTGATGATGCTAGTTGTGTACTGTGTCTTACTGTGTGTGATGATGCTTGTTGTGTACTGTGTGTGATAATGCTAGTTGTGTACACTGTCTTACTGTGTGTGATGATGCTAGTTGTGTACTGTGTCTTACTGTGTGTGATGATGCTAGTTGTGTACTGTGTCTTACTGTGTGTGATGATGCTTGTTGTGTACTGTGTCTTACTGTGTGTGATAATGCTAGTTGTGTACACTGTCTTACTGTGTGTGATGATGCTAGTTGTGTACTGTGTCTTACTGTGTGTGATGATGCTAGTTGTGTACTGTGTCTTACTGTGTGTGATGGTGCTAGTTGTGTACTGTGTCTTACTGTGTGTGATGATGCTAGTTGCGAACTGTGTCTTACTGTGTGTGATGATGCTTGTTGTGTACTGTGTCTTACTGTGTGTGATAATGCTAGTTGTGTACACTGTCTTACTGTGTGTGATGATGCTAGTTGTGTACTGTGTCTTACTGTGTGTGATGATGCTAGTTGTGTACTGTGTCTTACTGTGTGTGATGATGCTAGTTGCGAACTGTGTCTTACTGTGTGTGATGATGCTTGTTGTGTACTGTGTCTTACTGTGTGTGATAATGCTAGTTGTGTACTGTGTCTTACTGTGTGTGATGATGCTAGTTGTGTACTGTGTCTTACTGTGTGTGATGATACTAGTTGTGTAAACTGTCTTACTGTGTGTGATGATGCTAGTTGTGTACTGTGTCTTACTGTGTGTGATGGTGCTAGTTGTGTACTGTGTCTTACTGTGTGTGATGATGCTAGTTGCGAACTGTGTCTTACTGTGTGTGATGATGCTAGTTGTGTACTGTGTCTTACTGTGTGTGATGATACTAGTTGTGTACACTGTCTTACTGTGTGTGATGATGCTAGTTGTGTACTGTGTCTTACTGTGTGTGATGGTGCTAGTTGTGTACTGTACTCACCTAATTGTGGTTGCAGGGGTCGAGACTCAGCTCCTGGCCCCGCCTCTTCGCTGTCTGCTACTGGGTCTCTGCTCTCCTGCTCCATGAGCTTTATCATACCTTGTCTTAAAACTATGTATGGTTCCTGCCTCCACTATATCATTCTCTAGTCCATTCCACTTCCTGACTACTCTGTGGCTGAAGAAATGTTTCCTGACATCCCTTTGACTCATCTGAGTCTTCAGCTTCCAGTTGTGTCCCCTTGTTTCTGTGTTCCCTCTCTGAAACAACCTGTCACTATCTACCTTGTCAATTCCCCGCAGTATTTTGTATGTCGTTATCATGTCTCCTCTGACCCTTCTTTCCTCCAGTGTTGTTAGTCCTATTTCCCTCAGCCTTTCTTCATAAGACAGACCCCGGAGTTGTGGAACTAACCTTGTCGCAAACCTTTGCACTTTCTCTAGTTTCTTGACGTGCTTGACCAGGTGTGGGTTCCAGACTGGTGCTGCATACTCTAGTATGGGCCTGACGTATACGGTATACAGTGTCTTGAACGATTCCTTGTTAAGGTAACGGAACGCTAATCTTAAGTTTGCCAGTCGCCCATATGCTGCCGCGGTTATCTGGTTGATGTGTGCTTCCGGAGACGTGCTTGGTGTTATACTCACCCCAAGGTCTTTCTCCTTTGTTGAGGTTTGTAGCCTTTGTCCACCTAGCCTGTACTCTGTCAGCGGTCTTCTTTGCCCTTCTCCGATCTTCATGACTTTGCATTTGGTGGGGTTAAATTCGAGAAGCCAGTTGCTAGACCAGATGTCAAGCTTGTCCAGGTCACTTTGAAGTCCTGCTTGGTCTTCATCCGATGTGATTCTCCTCATTAATTTCACATCATCTGCGAAAAGAGACACTTCTGAGTCTATCCCATCCGTCATGTCATTCACATATAGCAAGAATAGCACTGGTCCTAGGACTGACCCCTGCGGTACACCGCTCGTCACAGGCGCCCACTGTGATACCTCATCACGCACCATGACCCGTTGTTGCCTCCTGTGAGGTATTCCCTGATCCATTCCAGTGCCCTTCCTGTTATACACGCTTGGTCTTCCATCTTTTTACTAATCTCATGTGAGGAACTGTGTCAAAGGCCTTCCTGCAGTCCAAGAAAATGCAGTCAACCCACCCTTCTCTCTCTTGCCTTACCTCTGTTACTTTATCATAGAACTCCAGGAGGTTTGTTACACAGGATTTGCCTTCCCTGAAACCGTGCTGTCTGGCGTTGATTAACCTGTTCTGCTCCAGATGCTCCACCATTCTTTTTCTGATGATTTTCTCCAAGACTTTGCACACTATACATGTAAGTGACACCGGTCTGTAGTTTAGTGCCTCTTTTCTGTCTCCTTTTTAAAGATGGGGACTACGTTGGCCTTTTCCATATCTCAGGTAGCTGCCCAGTTTCAAGGGATGTGTTGAAAATTTTGGTAAGTGGCACACTCAGAACCTCAGCTCCTTCCCGAAGGACCCATGGTGAGATATTGTCCGGACCCATTGCCTTTGAGGTATCAAGGTCACTGAGTAACTGCTTCACCTCCCTCAGATGTGTGTATACCCTCCAGCACTCGATACATCCCTTGTTGGTGATGCACCCCGTCCTGTCTACCCAACTGCCTCCCTTCCTCCACTGTGAATACTTCCCTAAACCTCGAGTTGAGCTCCTCACATACCTCTTGATCATTACTTGTGAGTTCCCCATCTTCCCTCCTCAGCCTTATCACCTGATCCTTTACTGTTGTCTTCCTTCTGATGTGGCTGTACATCAGTTTCGGGTCAGACTTGACTTTCGATGCTATGTCGTTTTCGTACTGTTTCTGGGCCTCCCTCCGTACCTGTGCATACTCGTTTCTAGCTCTTCGACTAATCTCCTTGTTTGCTTGGGTTCTTTGCCTTCTGTACCTTTTCCATTCTCTGGCACTCTGAGTCTTTGCCTCCCTACATCTTTGGGTAAACCAGGGCTCTTTCTTGTCTTCCCATTTATTCTTTTTCCTTTGGGTATAAACCGTTCCTCTGCCTCCTTGCACTTTGTCGCTACGTATTCCATCATTTCATTTACTGACTGTCCTTCCATTTCCTTTCCCACAGAATCTCCTGCAGGAAATTCCTCATACCTGTGTAGTCCCCTCTTTTATAGTCTGGTATGTCTCTTTCAGCACCATTTTCCTCTCCACCTGTAGCTCTACTATGTACTCAAAGCTCAGCACCATATGGTCACTGGCTCCCAGGGGGCTCTCGTGTGTTATGTCCTCGATATCTGAGCTATTCAGGGTGAATACAAGGTCCAGCCTTGCTGGTTCGTCCTCTCCTCTATCTCTGGTCGTGTCCCTGACATGTTGGTGCATCAGGTTTTCCAGTACCACGTCCATCATCTTGGCTCTCCAAGTTTCTGGACCCCACGTGGTTCTTGGTTCTCCCAGTCGATCTCTTTGTGGTTGAAATCGCCCATGACCAGTAACTTCGCTCTGCTCATGTGCGCTTTTCTTGCCACCTCCGCCAAGGTGTCCACCATTGCTCTGTTGTTCTCGTCATATTCCTCTCCTGGCCTCCTGCAGTTTTGTGGTGGGTTGTACATCACTGCAATGACTATCTTGTGCTCCCCAGACTGGATGGTACCTACTATAAAGTCCCTTTCTCTACACACCTCCATTCCTGCCATTTCCTCAAATCTCCAATGATTCCTTACGAGCAGTGCGACCCCTCCTCCCCCCCTGCTCCTTCTATCTTTCCTCAGGATCTGATATCCTTGTGGGAAGATTGCATCTGATATTGCCTCATTTAGTTTAGTTTCTGTGACTGCTATGATGTCTGGGGACATTTCTCCTATTCTTTCATTCCACTCTTCATACTTATTCGTGATTCCATCTGCATTTGTGTACCAAACCTTCAGCCTCGTTTCCAATACTGTGGCCCTAGGGGATCTTGGCTGGATGGGGGTGTTTGCAGGGTTCCCATGGAGGGTTGTTGCATGGGTGGGGGTTGTATGGTTGGGGTGTGGTCTGATTGGGTGGGGTTTGTGATGGGGTGGGGTAGTGGTGATGATGGGTTTAGGGTTGCTGGGGTGGGGACAGGGGACATGATGTGTGTGTGCGATGTTAAACTATATGGTTGCCGTTGGGTTGCTGTGGTTTGAGGCCCTCCGTGAGTGCTTCCGGTGGGTGTGGTTTTCCTTCTGCTTGGGCCTGGTGCCCCCTGTACCTCGCTGTCTCCATCTCTCTCTCCTCCCTTCGCTTTCTTAACCTCTCCTTTTGGGCCTCCCTTTCTTCCTGTGTTCTGTCCCGATTCTGTCTTACTGTGTGTGATGATGCTAGTTGTGTACACTGTCTTACTGTGTGTGATGATGCTAGTTGTGTACTGTGTCTTACTGTGTGTGATGATGCTAGTTGTGTACTGTGTCTTACTGTGTGTGATGATGCTTGTTGTGTACTGTGTCTTACTGAGTGTGATGGTGCTAGTTGTGTACTGACAACACTGTATACGGTGACAACACTGTATACGGTGACAACATTGTCCACACTGACAACAATGTCCTCCCTAACAACAATGTCCACGCCGACAACACTGTCCACGATGAGAACACTGTCCACACTGACAACACTATCCAGCCTGACAACACTTTCAACGCTAACAACACTCTCCTCCCTGACAACACTGTCCACGCTGACAACACAGTCTGCCCTGACAACAATGTCTTCGCTGACAACACCGTCCGCCCTAACAACAATGTCTTCGTTGACAACACTCTTCCCTGACAACACTATCCACCCTTACAACACTGACAATCCAGATAATAATGTGCTTCCTGACAGCATTGTCCACGCTGACAACACTTTTCCCTGACAACACTGGCCTCCCTGGCAACACTCTCCACGCTGATAACACTATCTTGCCTGACAACACTGTCCACGCTGGTAACACTGTCTTGCCTGACAACACTGTCCACGCTGGTAACACTGTCTTGCCTGACAACACTGTCCACGGTGACAACACTGTCTTGCCTGACAACACTGTCCACGCTGACAACACTGTCTTGCTTGCCTGACAACACTGTCCACGCTGACAATTCTGTCCACGCTGACAACACTGTCCACGCTGACAATTCTGACGACATGTCCACTCTGACAACAATATCAACGCTGACAACAATTTTCCTTGACAGCACTGTCCACACTGACAACACTGTTCATCCTGACAACACTGTCCACACTGACAACACTATCCAGCATGACATCATGTTCTCCCTGACAACACTGTCCAATCTGACAACACGGTCCACGCTAATAACACTGTCCATCTTGACAACTATGTCTACTCTGACAACAATATCCACCCTAACAATACTGTCGATCCTGACAACACTGTATCCACAGACAACACTGTCCACGAGGACAACACTGTCCTCCCTGACAACACTGTCCCTGTCAACACTCTGCACCATAACAACACAGTCCACGCTGACAACACTGTCCACCCTGACAACACTGTCCATCCTGGCAACACTGTCCACCCTGACAACACTGCCCATCCTGGTAACAATGTCCACCCTGACAACACTGCCCATCCTGGTAACAATGTCCACCCTGACAACACTGCCCATCCTGGTAACAATGTCCATGCCGACAACACTGTCTCCTATGACAAAACTATCCATCCTGACAACACTGTCCACTCTGACAACACTGTCGTCACTGACAAAACTGTCCTCCCTGATAACACTGTCCACGCTGACAACTATGTCCACACTGACAACACTGTCTACGCTGACAACACTCTCTTCTCTGACAAAACTATCCACACTGACAACACTGTCTACGCTGACAACACTCTCTTCTCTGACAAAACTATCCACACTGACAACACTGTCCACCCTGACTACAATATCCCCCTTATAATTTCCATCCTGTTAACACTATCCATCCTGACAACACTGTCCACTCTGACAACAATGTGCACCCTGACAACAATATTAACCCTGACAACATTGTCGATCCTGCAACACTGTATCCACAGACAACACTGTCCACGCTGACAACACTATGAACAATGACAACACAGTCAACACTAACAACTCTTTCCAAACTGACAACACTGTCCTACCTAACAACACTTTCCATCCAGGCAACACTGTCCACCCTGACAACACTGTCCACCCTGACAGCACTGTCAATTCCTGATAACACTGTACTTCCTGACAACACTGCCCTTCCTGACTACTCTGTCCACCCTGACAACACTGCCCTTCCTGATTACTCTGTCCACCCTGACAACACTGTCCACCCTGGCAACATTGTCCAACCTGACAACACTGTCCTTCCTGACAACACTGCTGACTTTGACAATACTCTCCTCCCTGGGAACATTGTGCATCCTGACAACACTGTATACCCTGGCAACATTGTGCATCCTGACAACACTGTCCTTACTGAGAACACCATCATTCCTGAAAACACTGTGCTCTCTGACAACACTGTCCACACTGACAACGCTGACCCCACTTATAACACTGTCCAAACTTACCAACACAATTTACCTTGACAACACTATTCACGCTGACAACACTTTCACCACTGTCAAACCCATCCACACTGACAACATTGTCCACGCAGACAACATTATACACGCATACAACACTGCCAACAGTGACAACAATGTCTTACCTGACAACACTATCCACCTTAACAAAACTATCCACCCTGACAACACTGCCCACTCTGACAACATTGTCCACCCTGACAACACTTTCCACCCTTACAACACTGTCCACCCTGACAACACTGTCCACCCTTACAACACTGTCCACTCTGACAACACTGTCCATGCCAACACTGGCCACTCTTACAATACTCTTCACCCTGACAACACTATCATCCCTGACAACAATGTCCACCATGACAACACTGTCCATCCTGACTTCACTATCCTTTCCGACAACAATGTCCACTCTACCAACACTATCCACCCTGACAACACTGACCACTCTACCAACACTATCCACCCTGACAACACTGACCACTCTACCAACACTATCCACCCTGACATCACTGTCCAACCTGACAACAATATCCCCTCGGACAACACTGTCCACACTGACAACACTATCCACCCTGACAACACTGACCACTCTGACAACACTATCCACCCTGACAACACTGTCCACAGTGACAAGACTATTCAAATCGTCAACACTGTCCACAGTGACAACACTGTCCACAGTGACAACACTGTGAACAGTGACAACACTGTCCTCACTGACAACACCGTCATCCCTGACAACAATGTCCACAGTGACAACACTGAGGACAGTGACAACACTGTCCTCAGTGACAACACTGTGAACAGTGACAACACTGTCCTCACTGACAACACCGTCATCCCTGACAACAATGTCCACAGTGACAACGCTGACCCCACTGAAAACACTGACAACAATGTCCACTATGACAACATTGTCAATCCTAACATCAAAATCCACCCTGACAACACCGTCCACCCTGACAACACTTTTATCCCTGACTACACTGTCCACACTGACAACACTATCCACACCGACAACACTGTCCACACTGACAACACTATCCACACCGACAACTGTATCACTACAGTGGTGATGGTGACAGTATGGTGTATCACTACAGTGGTGATGGTGACATTATGGTGAATCACTACAGTAGTGATGGTGACAGTATGTTGTATCACTACAGTGGTGATGGTGACAGTATGGTGTATCACTACAGTGGTGATGGTGACATTATGGTGAATCACTAAAGTAGTGATGGTGACAGTATGGTGTATCACTACAGTAGTGATGGTGACAGTATGGTGTATCACTACAGTGGTGATGGTGACAGTATGGTGTATCACTACAGTGGTGATGGTGACAGTATGGTGTATCACTACAGTGGTGATGGTGACATTATGGTGAATCACTAAAGTAGTGATGGTGACAGTATGGTGTATCACTAGAGTAGTGATGGTGACAGTATGGTGTATCACTACAGTGGTGATGGTGACATTATGGTGAATCACTACAGTAGTGATGGTAACAGTATGGTGTATTACTACAGTGGTGATAGTGACAGTATGGTGTATCACTACAGTGGTGATGGTGATAGTATGGTGTATCACTACAGTGGTGATGGTGACATAATGGTAAATCCCTACAGTAGTGATGGTGACAGTATGGTGTATCACTACAGTGGTGATGGTGACAGTATGGTGTATAACTACAGTGGTGATGGTGACAGTATGGTGTATCACTACAGTGGTGATAGTGACAGTGTGGTGTATCACTACAGTAGTGATGGTGACAGTATGGTGTATCACTACAGTGGTGATGGTGACAGTATGGTGTATCACTACAGTGGTGATGGTAACAGTATGGTGTATCACTACAGTAATGATGGTAACAGTATGGTGTATCACTACAGTAATGATGGTAACAGTATGGTGTATCACTACAATAGTGATGGTAACAGTATGGTGTATCACTACAGTGGTGATAGTGACAGTATGGTGTATCACTACAGTAGTGATGGTAACAGTATGGTGTATCACTACAGTAGTGATGGTGACAGTATGGTGTATCACTACAGTGGTGATGATAACAGTATGGTGTATCACTACAGTAGTGATGGTGACAGTATGGTGTATCACTACAGTGGTGATAGTGACAGTATGATGTATCACTACAGTGGTGATGGTAACAGTATGGTGTATCACTACAGTGGTGATGGTAACAGTATGGTGTATCACTACAGTAGTGATGGTGACAGTATGGTGTATCACTACAGTGGTGATGGTGATAGTATGGTGTATCACTACAATAGTGATGGTAACAGTATGGTGTATCACTACAGTAGTGATGGTGACAGTATGGTGTATCACTACAGTGGTGATAGTGACAGTATGATGTATCACTACAGTGGTGATGGTAACAGTATGGTGTATCACTACAGTAGTGATGGTGACAGTATGGTGTATCACTACAGTGGTGATGGTGATAGTATGGTGTATCACTACAGGTGTGAGAGTGTCAGCAGCAGCAGTGTCAGCAGCCGCTGTGACGTCACTACCCAGAACACAGGTGGGGGTGTTGCTGGAGCTGACTGACGTGAGTGATGATGTTGTGAGCCATGCCTGTGACCTGGCCCAGGAGCTACAACCACCAGGAGGGTGAGTCCATCACTGTTGCTCTTGTGTTGTGTGAGGTGGTCCAAGAGCTACAACCACCAGGATGGTGAGTCCTTCACTGTTATTCTTGTGTTGTGAGTGAGGTGGTCCAGGAGCTACAACCACCAGGATGGTGAGTCCTTCACTGTTATTCTTGTGTTGTGAGTGAGGTGGTCCAGGAGCTACAACCACCAGGATGGTGAGTCCTTCACTGATGTTCTTGTGTTGTGAGTGAGGTGGCCCAGGAGCTACAACCACCAGGATGGTGAGTCCTTCACTGTTGTTCTTGTGTTACTTTGTGTTGATGGTGAGATCCCTGATTGATGGTGGTGGTGGTAGTAGTGGTGGTGGTAGTAGTGGTGGTGGTGGTAGTGGTGGTGGCGGTAGTGGTGGTGGTGAGGGTGGTTTATTGTTGTTGGTGGTGGTGGTGTTAGTACTGATAGTTATAGTGGAGGTGGTTGTTTGGTTGTTGCAGCTGTTATGGTGGTTGTGGTGGTTGCAGCAGTTATTGTGGTTGTGGTTCTGGTAGCAGTGATAGTGGTGGTTGCAGCAGTGATGGTGGTGATTGCAGCAGTGATGGTGGTGATTGCAGCAGTGATGGTGGTGATTGCAGCAGTGATGGTGGTTGTGGTAGTTGCAGCAGTGATTGTGGTGGTTGGAGAAGTGATGGTGGTGGTTGCAGCAGTGATTGTGGTGGTTGCAGCAGTGATGGTGGTGGTTGCAGCAGTGATTGTGGTGGTTGGAGCAGTGATGGTGGTGGTTGCAGCAGTGACGGTGGTGGTTGCAGCAGTGATGGTGGTGGTTGCAGCAGTGATTGTGGTGGTTGGAGCAGTGCTGGTGGGGGTTGCAGCAGTGATGGTGGTGGTTGCAGCAGTGACGGTGGTGGTTGCAGCAGTGACGGTGGTGGTTGCAGCAGTGACGGTGGTGGTTGCAGCAGTGATGGTGGTGGTTGCAGCAGTGATGGTGGTGGTTGTAGCAGTGATGGTGGTGGTTGTAGCAGTGACGGTGGTGGTTGCAGCAGTGATGGTGGTGGTTGCAGCAGTGATGGTGGTAGCGTTGTAGATCATCAACAGACAACAACAGTTGTGTCATCATCAACAGGTACTGGAGGATGAGGTGTCGCAACAGCACAGTAACAGTGGTGGGCATCCAAGACATGATCCATCACCTGCATCACCACAGTGTTGAGATGAAGGTTGAGTTAACAGTAGACACCAGCGCCAGCATCACACAACACCAGGAGCACCAGCTGCGCACCCTGGCTAAGACAACACTCAACTGTGACTTATACATGTGAGTGTCTGTGTTACTTGTGTTATTATCCTCTTAATGGTAGCAGCTATATTCATGGTAGCTACCACCATCGCAGTCATGGTAGCCGGAATATTCATGACAACGAACATCATGGTAACTGTTATATTTATGATAACTATCATCATGGTAACTTCATTCATGGTGGCAGCTACTTTCATGATAACTACCATCATGGTAACTACCCTCATGGTAGGGGCTCTTGATAAACGGAATTAATTAAGGTTCGATTCACAACATTCGCGCGACGAAAAATAATTGCCATAAAATAATGATAAATTATGGAAATTGAGTTAATCATATAGAAAAAATCTTAACTCATTGGCAGCACAATGGTACAAGAATCAATGTAATGCGACGTTTCTACAAGGAATTATAGTCATTTATATCATGTATGGTGACGGCGTAGCAGTAAAATCCCAGATACCAACGCCCGAGCAAGTGATTACCTAGATGGGAATTTCCCATCCTCCTTATATCTTGCCCCTACTGAACCCACTGAAGTCACCATGATAATCAAGTCACTTAAAAATAAATCAGGGCATCTGTCTCAAGTCCCACCCTTAATATACAAACGAGCCGCTTATGTCCTTTCATATCATATTTCATTACTTTTTAACAAATCATTAGAAACTAGCACTTTCCCGACACTACTCAAAACAGCAAGAGTTACACCAATACACAAAGGTGGTGACCCTACAGACGTAAACAACTATAGGCCTATATCAAATCTACCGTTGCTATCCAAAATCTTCGAGAAACTTGTGCACAAGAGATTATACTCGTTTATAACGACACAAAGCATACTCAACCCCTGCCAATTTGGCTTCAGGAAAAATAAAAGCACTAACGATGCAATCGTGAAAATGATAGACCTGCTTTACACAGCACTCGAAAATAAGGAATATCCATTAGGACTTTTTATTGACCTAAGGAAAGCTTTCGACACAGTAAACCACGGCATCCTACTCCACAAACTTGACCACTATGGAATAAAAGGTCATGCACTAGCATACTTCAAATCCTACCTCACTAATAGGTATCAGTATGTCACTATTAGACACATCCTCCACGACACGACCAATTGACACCGGAGTACCGCAGGGAAGTGCCCTTGGTCCCTTGCTCTTCCTCTTATACATCAACGATCTTCCCAATGTATCACAACACCTGAAACCAATACTCTTTGCTGACGACACAACTTATGTCATCTCCCACACAAATCTTGCCACGCTTAATACCATTGTTAACTACGAATTAATACAAATATCAACATGGATGACAGCCAATAAACTTACACTCAACACTGATAAGACCTTCTACATTATGTTTGGCAACAGAGCAGGTGATCCACAATTAAACATTAAGATCAACACTACACCTATTGCTAAACATAATGAGGGCAAGTTCCTGGGCCTTCACCTTGACAGCAGCCTGAAATTCAGCACCCATATCCAACACATAACAAAGAAAGTGTCCAAAACTGTGGGGATCCTCTCTAAGATACGGTATTATGTACCACAATCAGCCCTACTCACACTATACTACTCACTCATCTATCCCTACCTCACATATGCCATTTGTGCATGGGGATCAACAGCAATTACCCACCTAAAGCCAATAACCCAACAAAAAGCCGCAGTAAGAATTATCACGCAATCCAACGCTAGGCAGCACACCCCCCCACTCTTCAAAGACCTAAACCTACTCACTGTTCAGAACATCCATACTTACTACTCTGCTATCTACATTTATAGAACCATAAATTCCAACTTTAACCCTGAGCTAAAACACTTTCTTGACAGTTGTGACAGGACCCATAGACATAAACATCTCTTTGACATTCCCCGTGTCCGACTAAATCTATACAAAAATTCAATGTGCATAAAAGGGCCTAAAATCTGGAACTCCTCTCCTGAAAACTCTAGAACTGCAGACACAATCTCCATTTTCAAAAGCACCATTAAAAAACATCTTATCTCACTTACGCACCCAACCGGTAGCTAATCACATGAAAACTACTTTATCTTGCACATATCCACAGCAAAATACACTTATTGATATCTGTGATTCCCCTTAATTTGCACAGGACTAACCAAAATTCTAATACAACTATTGCTTCATAATTCTTAAGCTAGTCATAAGTTTGCCTAAGACACTCCAATATAGAAACGGTATTATGCCAATACCATTTACCATTTATTTACCATTATTTACCATTTACCATTAATGTGGGGAATTGTGAGAGATAAGTCTATCTGGGACACCGCCACTAGCAATAAACAAACTCCCAGGGAGATGACCGACTCGTATAAATTTGACTCCTATAAATTTTACCGCAGTCATTCCCTTTAAGGTATGTGAGAACTTTACCCGCTCCTGGCCGCACCGAGGGGGTACCTTCAATATTCCCGTTATCCCACTGCACTCTGGACCAGTATAAATAAATCTGAAAAGATCATTTATTATAGTTATATTACGTTAAATTTAAGTGGACTGTATTGGTTATTGAACAACTGATCACTCCGGAGAAGAGATAGAGTACAGACAGCTAAATTATCATGACCTACACTCACCTAATTAACAGCATCATAGCGGTGTATCGTAGATCGTTGACCTAGCTAAAGTACATCTACTGTGCGTAACAATATCATTGGCCAATAACAAAGTAAACAGCAGAGTACTTAGCTTTAGATGAGGGAGTCGTTCCGTTGTTGACGTCCTCCTGCGATCTGATTCGATCGCGATGGTAATAGCTGTCTCGTCGAGTCAAGGAAGGTTAATTTCCGTGCACTCTTATACGCCCACGAGAACGAGCGTTAGTTAACATGTGGTTGGTCGGGGTAGCGAATCAGATCCTCGCACTAATCCGACCGTTTGTATTGTTTATACGTATAACTTTACATATTACGTGTATCTTGGCTTAATGCCCCACTAGTTTATACACATTCACAGTCTCGATACTTGAATTTCGAGTAGATAACTTGCGATATGTTAGTTCATTTCAATCACATCCAATATGGCGGTCGGGGTATGGCGTACCCAAGCCAGACTCGCTCGATGCAAGTAACCCCTGATTATTTACAACTCGGCTTCCCTATATTCACCATTTCCCAAAGTTCATCGACTATATTACAGTCTCTTCTAAGATGAACTCCCCAACATCAGGGTTACGACTTTATCCTGCCGTATGGTCACTTCACTCAGTTCAAATAGGCCTATGACCGCGTCACTCGCCGGCGGCACACCTTATTTCACAATTATTGTCCTATTGCTGGACCTCCTGGACCGATTGTCCCACTTTATATTCACCGCGCCACTGGATATTCCTCCACATTACGAAAGGAGGTAATTAAATCCGATTAGGTGGCCGGAATCTCCAAATTTGACTCGCCATCATCACCTGAAATCGGGTGGGTAGGCTCCCTGTTCACTCTCTGCCTATTCCCCTCTATACCGCCTCCCTGCCCAGCTGCCCAGGCATCTCGCGCATGCGTGTGAATTCGTTGGTTCTTTTCAGTTAATGTTAAGCCAACAGCAACACAGCAATGATATCTATTCATATTGGAAAGTTTATCAATTACAACTTTCGGAAAATACCAATATTTTCCACAATTAATATATAAACTAATTGTTAAATTCTTAAACTAATTGTTAAATTCTTAAATGTTTAAATTTAAGTACCTCATTTTTGTAAACCTAGTTAATCACTACAATTACCTAACCTTACTATCAGTATAATCATTGTGTCACTATTGAGTAAGACCTATCATAAGACTGCCTGAAAACCTAGGCATACCTATTCATATTATTGGCCATCTTGTAATATCTACTTCATAAAATGTATAATTATAGTGCACCCCACTCTGTATATTACTAGAAATAAAGAATTTGAATTTGAATTCATTGTAATGAAATAATTGACGATTTGGCATCATATAAGAGTGGGCGGAGTTTATACATAGACTTGTGGCTAATCAGGAACTGTCTGGGAATATTAGATTACGTCAGCGGAAATTCCCGCTTCGAGAGAGGCACCAGAAATTACTTCATTATTACGCTAATATCAACTCTACGGCTTATTTATCTATCACAATTGATATAATATGACATATTATACACTATAAATAACATACAAAGATGTTATATACTCTAGAATAAATAAAATATTCCATAATATGGCGAGTCTCTATCAGCCAAAAGGACATAAAATTATTAGCCCTTCTTCCCATAACGTTTTCTTTGGCTTATGAGTAAGAGAGAATGGAGTTTTAGAGAGGCCTAACTACACTAAAACACTCGTTTTATGAGGAAAACATTGAAACAAACGATTTTCACGGAATTTTTATTTTTTTCCCGAGGCGGGTGGCCGGCTCCGTTCCAGGCGAATATCCCAGAAGTAAGTTATTGACTTATTTTACTCTCCTGAGCCTTTAAAATATAATTAAATGAAATAACATTCACAGGAATCGTAAAAGTATGATTGTTCTTAATTTTAGTGATGCACTTTTGGAAATATTCCAAATATTTTGGGATTTATGGAAGAGTAAAGGGCAGATATTTTGCAACATTGAAACAACTTACCAACTTTATTTTTTTTGTGTGGAATAAAGATAAGATATTTACAGGAAAGTGCAGCACCAGAAACTCGTATTAGCATTGTTCTTTCGGTATCAAGTGCCCAAAACAACTTTATGTAGTGACATATAGGCCTGGGAGCCTGCCAAACAACCTTACGTAGTGACATATAGTCCTGAGAGCCTGCTAAACAACCTTACGTAGTGACATATAGGCCTGGGAGCCTGCTAAACAACCTTATGTAGTGACATATAGGCCTGGGAGCCTGCTAAACAACCTTATGTAGTGACATATAGGCCTGGGAGCCTGCTAAACAACCTTACATAGTGACATATAGGCCTGGGAGCCTGCTAAACAACCTTATGTAGTGACATATAGGCCTGGGAGCCTGCTAAACAACCTTACATAGTGACATATAGGCCTGGAAGCCTGCTAAACAACCTTATGTAGTGACATATAGGCCTGGGAGCCTGCTAAACAACCTTACGTAGTGACATATAGGCCTGGGAGCCTGCTAAACAAACTTACGTAGTGACATATAGGCCTGGGAGCCTGCTAAACAACCTTATGTAGTGACATATAGGCCTGGGAGCCTGCTAAACAACCTTACGTAGTGACATATAGGCCTGTGAGCCTGCTAAACAACCTTACGTAGTGACATATAGGCCTGGGAGCCTGCTAAACAACCTTACGTAGTGACATATAGGCCTGGGAGCCTGCTAAACAACCTTATGTAGTGACATATAGGCCTGGGAGCCTGCCAAACAACCTTACTTAGTGACATATAGGCCTGGGAGCCTGCCAAACAACCTTACGTAGTGACATATAGGCCTGGGAGCCTGCCAGACAACCTTACGTAGTGACATATAGGCCTGGGAGCCTGCTTAACAACCTTACGTAGTGACATATAGGCCTGGAAGCCTGCCAAATGACATTTTCAGGAAATATTCTTTTTTCTTCAGTTTTTTTCAGTTTTCTCAGATGTTGTTTGGGTTATCTTATTGAATATTATTTACAGTAAATAGAGCGAACACTTCTTAGTGTACACCAAAAATGAACGAAATCGGAATAAAAATAAAAATAAAAACATTTTTTCTGAGACCGCCCCACCCCCTACATGCGCAGTATATTCCTACAGGTTTAGCGCTCCCCTATTATTATTATTTATTCATAATTTCTACCATCATGGTAACGCCTTCATTCATGATATCTACGATCATGGGAATTACATTTATGGTGTTAAGTAAAAGGACACAAATGCAACTAATGAGACATTTTATTGTTGCAACGTTTCGCTCTCCAGGAGCTTTGTCAAGCCGTCTTGACAAAGCTCCTGGAGAGCGAAACGTTGCTACAATAAAATGTCTCATTAGTTGCATTTGTGTCCTTTTACTTAACAAATTGTCGGTAATTCTACCAATATTAATACTACCTTTATGGTAGCTGCTACAGTCATGGTAGCTGCTACATTCATGGTAGCTACAGTCATGGTAGCTGCTACATTCATGGTAGCTACTAACATGGTAGCTACATTCATGGTAGCTACTAACATGGTAGCTACATTCATGGTAGCTGCTACATTCATGGTAGCTACTAACATGGTAGCTACATTCATGGTAGCTACTAACATGGTAGCTAAATTCATGGTAGCTGCTACATTCATGGTAGCTACTAACATGGTAGCTACATTCATGGTAGCTGCTACATTCATGATAGCTAGTAACATTGTAGCTACATTCATGGTAGCTGCTACATTCATGGTAGCTACTAACATGGTAGTTACATTCATGGTAGCTGCTACATTCATGGTAGCTGCTACATTCATGGTAGCTGCTACATTCATGGTAGCTACTAACATGGTAGCTACATTCATGGTAGCTACTAACATGGTAGCTACATTCATGGTAGCCATTATATTCATGATAGCTACTAACATGGTAGCTACATTCATGGTAGCTGCTACATTCATGGTAGCTGCTACATTCATGGTAGCTGCTACATTCATGGTAGCTGCTACATTCATGGTAGCTGCTACATTCATGGTAGCTGCTACATTCATGGTAGCTGCTACATTCATGGTAGCTGCTACATTCATGGTAGCTGCTACATTCATGGTAGCTGCTACATTCATGGTAGCTGCTACATTCATGGTAGCTGCTACATTCATGATAGCTACTAACATGGTAGCTACATTCATGATAGCTACTAACATGGTAGCTACATTAATGGTAGCTGCTACATTCATGGTAGCTGCTACATTCATGGAAGCTGCTACATTCATGATAGCTACTAACATGGTAGCTACATTCATGGTAGCTGCTACATTCATGGTAGCTGCTACATTCATGGTAGCTGCTACATTCATGGTAGCTGCTACATTCATGATAGCTGCTACATTCATGATAGCTACTAACATGGTAGCTACATTCATGGTAGCTGCTACATTCATGATAGCTACTAACATGGTAGCTACATTCATGGTAGCTGCTACATTCATGATAGCTAGTAACATTGTAGCTACATTCATGGTAGCTGCTACATTCATGGTAGCTACTAACATGGTAGCTACATTCATGGTAGCTATTATATTCATGATAGCTACTACCATGGTGGCTACATTCATGATGATTGGCTCCCAGACTACGTATTAGCTCCGCCCACTATCTTATGATTGGCTCTCAGACTACGTATTAGCTCCGCCCACTATCTTATGATTGGCTCCCAGACTACGTATTAGCTCCGCACACTATCTTATGATTGGCTCCCAGACTACGTATTAGCTCCGCCCACTATCTTATGATTGGCTCCCAGACTACGTATTAGCTCCGCCCACTATCTTATGATTGGCTCCCAGACTATGTATTAGCTCCACCCACTATCTTATGATTGGCTCCCAGACTACGTATTAGCTCCGCCCACTATCTTATGATTGGCTCCCAGACTACGTATTAGCTCCGCCCACTATCTTATGATTGGCTCCCAGACTACGTATAGCTCCGCCCACTATCTTATGATTGGCTCCCAGACTACGTATTAGCTCCGCCCACTATCTTATGATTGGCTCCCAGACTACGTATTAGCTCCGCCCACTATCTTATGATTGGCTCCCAGACTACGTATTAGCTCCGCCCACTATCTTATGATTGGCTCCCAGACTACGTATTAGCTCCGCCCACTCTCTTATGATTGGCTCCCAGACTACGTATTAGCTCCGCCCACTCTCTTATGATTGGCTCCCAGACTACGTATTAGCTCCGCCCACTCTCTTATGATTGGCTCCCAGACTACGTATTAGCTCCGCCCACTCTCTTATGATTGGCTCCCAGACTACGTATTAGCTCCGCCCACTATCTTATGATTGGCTCCCAGACTACGATTAGCTCCGCCCACTATCTTATGATTGGCTCCCAGACTACGATTAGCTCCGCCCACTATCTTATGATTGGCTCCCAGACTACGTATTAGCTCCGCCCACTATCTTATGATTGGCTCCCAGACTACGTATTAGCTCCGCCCACTATCTTATGATTGGCTCCCAGACTACGTATTAGCTCCGCCCACTCTCTTATGATTCCAAATCGTCAATTATTTTATTAGAAGTTAATATACAATAAATAGAAAAACGGAAAAAAATCCTAAGAATTTGCTGGATGTGAGTAGTGATGTTGGTAGCGGTGGTGTCACCATACATGATGTTGGTAGTGGTGGTGTCACCATACATGATGTTGGTAGTGGTGGTGTCACCATACATGATGTTGGTAGCGGTGGTGTCACCATACATGATGTTGGTAGTGGTGGTGTCACCATACATGATGTTGGTAGTGGTGGTGTCACCATACATGATGTTGGTAGCGGTGGTGTCACCATACATGATGTTGGTAGTGGTGGTGTCATCATACATGATGTTGGTAGCGGTGGTGTCACCATACATGATGTTGGTAGCGGTGGTGTCACCATACATGATGTTGGTAGCGGTGGTGTCACCATACATGATGTTGGTAGCGGTGGTGTCACCATACATGATGTTGGTAGCGGTGGTGTCACCATACATGATGTTGGTAGTGGTGGTGTCACCATACATGATGTTGGTAGCGGTGGTGTCACCATACATGATATAAATCACCATAATTCCTTGTAGGAACGTAGAACATTGATTCTTGTACCATTGTGTTGACAGTGAGTTAACCTATTTTTCAAGATGATTAACTCAGTTTCCATAATTTTTCGACTTTTTTTTCGCTCCCACTCCGTGCACGTATCTGTTATATTCATAATACCTGATATCATGGTTACTACTATCATGGTAACTGGTATATTCATGATAGATACCCTCATGGTAACTTCCATCATGGTAACCACCTTCATGGTAGCTGGTATTTTCTTGATAGTATCATGTTTGGTAAAATCATGGTTGCTGCTACATTCATGATAACTACCATCATGGTAACATCCTCAATGGTAGCTGCTATTTTCCTGATATCTACCATCTTGGTAACTGTTTTCATGGTAGTTTCTATGTTCATGATACCTACCATCATGGTAGCTATCTTTATTGAAATTGATATATTCATGATAGCTACCATCATTGTAGCTTCCATCATGGTAGACGCTATAACAGTTACCATAATGGTAATTACATTGATGGTAGCTACTATATGCACCATAGCTACTGTGTGACCCTTGTGAGTTTATCTTAGTTATAATAATCTGGGTTGAGAAGGAAGGAATCAAGAGTTATCTCCCAACAGTGGAAGTTAATAATTATCCCTTTCAGGGTCTGTGCCGTAGATCTACGGCTTTGAGTTGAGGGTCCAAACCGTAGTTCTACGTCATGAGCTCAGCTCACTCAGATAAGCTGTGAGAGGTAAATTTGGGCCTAGCTATGAGAGAATACATCTATGTGGTAAGTGTGCACCACATAAAACAAATCCTGCAGCAAACAGTGCATAATGAGAGAAAAAAAACTGAATCCTTAATTTTTTATTAAAACAGCGACTTTGCAGTGTTTTTTCGTATACTTTGTATAGTTGTATTTGCTATTTCTTGGTCTCATTTGATAGAATGGAAGATATATGACAGAAATTGAGATGATTTTGATTGGTTTTATAGTGAAAATAGCTTGAAACTGAGCTCAAAGTAGCGGAAATTTTAAATTTTTGCCGATGTTCAAGAGTAAACAAATGACCTCACACGTCTAATACGCGCCAGCTGGTGGGTCTAATATACGTTCACAAATGTGGTGATATTATTTATACAATTATTACAATATTGCATAACAGTAAATCGTCCATTTTTTGGTTTGAATAAAAATTCATTATGTGAAAAAATCAAAATGGAAATCATTTGTAAAGACTGAAAACATAACTAATGAACAGAGGAAATGTTAGTTTAGTGCCAGGAATGCCTGCATTGTTTATTATGCACCCTATTTTGAAATTGGAATATTTTGAACTTTGTGTTAAATTGGCTAAATTACCAATTTCCGATCACTTTATTTTGTAGTTGAAACAGTTGACTGGGCGATTTATTGTGCTCAATCGATAGAACAGAAGTAATACTAGCGAAATAGCTAAGAATTTGGTCGACTGGAATAATGTAATTGGCCTAAAATGGGAGTCAAAGTCAGCAAAATCGCCGATGCGTAAATATAGCTGACACATCAAAATTCGCGAGAGCCTAATTTCGTCAATTTTCAATCAAATTTCGTACTTTTTGTTTTATTACCTTCAGAAAAATATTCTCTACCATTTCATAAGATAAAATAAGATTTGTTTTTTTAAATTCTTGAACACTGGTGCACCCTCTGAAATTTGGCGTCTGGACCCAGAAAGGGTTCCAGCAGTGGAAGTTGAGAAGGCAGGCTTCAAGAGTTGTCTTCCAGCAGTGGAAGTTGAGAAGGCAGGCTTCAAGAGTTGTCTTCCAGCAGTGGAAGTTGAGAAGGCAGGCTTCAAGAGTTGTCTTCCAGCAGTGGAAGTTGAGAAGGCAGGCTTCAAGAGTTGTCTTCCAGCAGTGGAAGTTACTCCTTCAATACATCGCTTTCCAGCACCTTCCAAAACATAATTATGTACCCCAACCATCATGGAAATTAACTTCATGGTAGATGCTATATTCATGATTGCTACCATCATGGTAACTACATTTATGGTACCTGATATATTCCAGGTACCTACCATCATGGTAGCTGCTATATTGACTCACGAAATCGTAATGACACGATTGCAAACAAACCATACCACGGGTGGGGTTCGAACCAGCGATCAGAGAGTCTCAAAACTCCTGACCATCGCGTTAGCCACTGGGCCAGCTAGCTACAATAAGATTCATCCAACTAGGCATATTTCTACACCATAGGAAAGTTAGCATAGGCCACCACTGTGTCCACAAATGCAAGTTTTTACAGACGAATCTCCCGCTAGCATGGCCGTGACGAACTCTAGCTCAAGTCCCCTTCAAGCCGTCAACATGACTCACGAAATCGTAATGACATGATTGCAAACAAACCATACAACGAGTGGGGTTCGAACCCGCGATCAGAGAGTCTCAAAACTTTCGCCATGGTCTGGAGTTTTGAGACTCTCTGATCGCGGGTTCGAACCCCACCTGTGGTATGGTTTAGCTGCTATATTCCTGGTAGCTACCATCATGGTAACTACCATCATGGTAGCTGCTACTTTCAATTGGATTTACTACTATACACTTATCATTGTACAACTGCTGCTGTGGTACACTTATCATTGTACAACTGCTGCTGTGGTACACTTATCATTGTACAACTGCTGCTGTGGTACACTTATCATTGTACAACATCTGCTGTGGTACACTTATCATTGTACAACTGCTGTTGTGGTACACTTATCATTGTACAACTGCTGCTGTGGTACACTTATCATTGTACAACTGCTGTTGTGGTACACTTATCATTGTACAACTGCTGTTGTGGTACACTTATCATTGTACAACTGCTGTTGTGGTACACTTATCATTGTACAACTGCTGCTGTGGTACACTTATCATTGTACAACTGCTGCTGTGGTTCACTTATCATTGTACAACATCTGCTGTGGTACACTTATCATTGTACAACTGCTGCTGTGATACACTTATCATTGTACAACTGCTGCTGTGGTACACTTATCATTGTACAACTGCTGCTGTAGTACACTTATCATTGTACAACTGCTGCTGTGGTACACTTATCATTGTACAACTGCTGTTGTGGTACACTTATCATTGTACAACTGCTGTTGTGGTACACTTATCATTGTACAACTGCTGTTGTGGTACACTTATCATTGTACAACTGCTGTTGTGGTACACTTATCATTGTACAACTGCTGTTGTGGTACACTTATCATTGTACAACTGCTGTTGTGGTACACTTATCATTGTACAACTGCTGTTGTGGTACACTTATCATTGTACAACTGCTGTTGTGGTACACTTATCATTGTACAACATCTGCTGTGGTACACTTATCATTGTACAACTGCTGTTGTGGTACACTTATCATTGTACAACTGCCGCTGTTTTACACTTATCATTGTACAACTGCTGCTGTGGTACACTTATCATTGTACAACTGCTGCTGTGGTACACTTATCATTGTACAACTGCTGCTGTGGTACACTTATCATTGTACAACTGCTGCTGTGGTACACTTATCATTGTACAACTGCTGTTGTGGTACACTTATCATTGTACAACAGCTGATGTGGTACACTTATCATTGTACAACTGCTGCTGTAGTACACTTATCATTGTACAACTGCTGCTGTGGTACACTTATCATTGTACAACTGCTGCTGTGGTACACTTATCATTGTACACCCTGCTGCTGTGGTACACTTATCATTGTACAACTGCTGTTGTGGTACACTTATCATTGTACAACAGCTGATGTGGTACACTTATCATTGTACAACTCCAGCTGAGGTACACTTATCATTGTACAACTGCTGCTGTGGTACACTTATCATTGTACAACTGCTGCTGTAGTACACTTATCATTGTACAACTGCTGCTGTGGTACACTTATCATTGTACAACTGCTGCTGTGGTACACTTATCATTGTACAACTGCTGTTGTGGTACACTTATCATTGTACAACTGCTGTTGTGGTACACTTATCATTGTACAACTGCTGTTGTGGTACACTTATCATTGTACAACTGCTGTTGTGGTACACTTATCATTGTACAACTGCTGCTGTGGTACACTTATCATTGTACAACTGCTGCTGTGGTACACTTATCATTGTACAACTGCTGCTGTGGTACACTTATCATTGTACAACTTCTGCTGTGGTACACTTATCATTGTACAACTTCTGCTGTGGTACACTTATCATTGTACAACTTCTGCTGTGGTACACTTATCATTGTACAACTTCTGCTGTGGTACACTTATCATTGTACAACTGCTGCTGTGGTACACTTATCATTGTACAACTGCTGCTGTGGTAAACTTCTCATTGTACAACTGCTGCTACTGGTAAACTTGTCTACACACTGTACTACTGTTCACTTATTATTGTACACTTGTTGTCTCTGGTACACTTGTCTACACACTGTACTACTGTACATTTATTATTGTACACTTGTTGGCTCTGGTACACTTGTCTATCACTGTCAACTTCTGTACACTTATTATTGTACACTTGTTGTCTCTGGTACACTTGTCTACACACTGTACTACTGTACATTTATTATTGTACACTTGTTGTCTCTGGTACACTTGTCTACACACTGTACTACTGTACACTTATTATTGTACACTTGTTGTCTCTGGTACACTTGTCTACACACTGTACTACTGTACACTTATTATTGTCACTGTTGTCTCTGGTACACTTGTCTACACACTGTACTACTGTACACTTATTATTGTCAACTTTAGTCTCTGGTACACTAGTCTACACACTGTACTACTGTACACTTATTATTGTGCACATGTTGTCTCTGGTACACTTGTCTACACACTGTACTACTGTACACTTATTATTGTGCACATGTTGTCTCTGGTACACTTGTCTACACACTGTACTACTGTACACTTATTATTGTGCACATGTTGTCTCTGGTACACTTGTCTACACACTGTACTACTGTACACTTATTATTGTACACTTGTTGTCTCTGGTACACTTGTCTACACACTGTACTACTGTACACTTATTGTACACTTGTTGCTCCTGGTACACTTGTCTACACACTGTACTACTGTACATTTATTATTGTACACTTGTTGTCTCTGGTACACTTGTCTACACACTGTACTACTGTACACTTATTATTGTGCACTTGTTGTCTCTGGTACACTTGTCTACACACTGTACTACTGTACACTTATTATTGTTCACTTGCTGCTACTGGTACACGTGTCTACACACTGTACTGCTGTACACTTATTATTGTACACTTGATGTCTCTGTAACACTTGTCTACACACTGTACTTCTGTACACTTATTATTGTGCACATGTTGTCTCTGGTACACTTGTCTACACACTGTACTACTGTACACTTATTATTGTACACTTGCTGCTACTGGTACACTTGTCTACACACTATAACTGTAGACTTGTTATTGTACAATTGTTGTCTCTGGTACACTTGTCTACACACTACTACTGTAGACTTGTTATTGTACAATTGTTGTCTCTGGTACACTTGTCTACACACTGTACTACTGTACACTTATTATTGTACACTTGCTGCTACTGGTACACTTGTCTACACACTATAACTGTAGACTTGTTATTGTACAATTGTTGTCTCTGGTACACTTGTCTACACACTGTTCTACATAACACTTATTATTGTACACTTGCTTCCTCTGGAACACTTGTCTACACACTGTACTACTGAACACATATTATTGCACACTTGGTGTCTCTGGTACAACTTAGTTAACAATAAATGTTAATTTTCTTAACATTAACAATGTTATTGTTTTTGTTTGCTAATATTTTTAATGTTTATTATCTATCTAGTAAGACATTATCTTATTTTTCGATTATTTAAAATAATAACAATGTTTAAATTATTTTGGGTTTTATTTACAGACAGACTGACAGTCACTAAACTGATATTAACCTTGCAGAAGACAGTCTCCTTCTATATTAACATTACAGTGTACAGTCTACTTCTATATTAACATTACAGTGCAGAGTCTTCTTCTGTATTAACATTACAATGTACATGTACAGTCTCTTTCTATATTAACACTACAGTATACAGGTAGGTACAGTTTTAACATTACAGTATACAGGTAACTACAATATTAACATTATAGTATACAGGCAGCTACAGTATTAACATTACAGTATACAGGTAGCTACTGTATTAACAATACAGTATACAGGTAGCTATTACAGTGTACAGGTAGCTAATGTATTAACATTACAGTATACAGGAAGCTACAATATAAACATTACAGTATACAGGAAGCTACAATATAAACATTACAGTATACAGGTTGCTTAAATATTAACATTCCAGTATACATGTGGTTACAGTATTAACATTACAGCATACAGGTAGCTACAGTATTAACATTACAGTATACAGGCAGCTATAGCATTAACATTACAGTATGCAGGTTGCTTAAATATTAACATTCCAGTATACATGTGGTTACAGTATTAACATTACAGTATACAGGTAGCTACAGTATTAACATTACAGTATACAGGAAGCTACAATATAAACATTACAGTATACAGGTTGCTTAAATATTAACATTCCAGTATACATGTGGTTACAGTATTAACATTACAGTATACAGGTAGCTACAGTATTAATATTACAGTATAAATATAGCTACAGTATTAACATTACAGTATACAGGCAGATACAGTATTAATATTACAGAATACAGGTAGCTACAGTATTAACATTACAGTATACAGGCAGCTATAGCATTAACATTACAGTATGCAGGTTGCTTAAATATTAACATTCCAGTATACATGTGGTTACAGTATTAACATTACAGTATACAGGTAGCTACAATATTAACATTACAGTATACAGGTTGCTTAAATATTAACATTCCAGTATACATGTGGTTACAGTATTACCATTACAGTATAAATATAGCTACAGTATTAACATTACAGTATACAGGCAGATACAGTATTAATATTACAGAATACAGGTAGCTACTGTATTAACATACATTATACAGGCAGCTACAGTATTAACATTACAGTATACAGGTCTCTACAGAATTAACATTACAGTATACAGGTAGCTTCAGCATTAACATTACTGTATACAAGTAGCTACAGTATTAACATTACAGTATACAGGTCTCTACAGAATTAACATTACAGTATACAAGTAGCTACAGTATTAACATTACATTTTAAAGGTAGCTACAGTATTAACATTACAGTATACAGGTAGCTACAGTATTAACATTACAGTATACAGGTAGCTACAGTATTAACATTACAGTATGCAGGTTGCTTAAATATTAACATTCCAGTATACATGTGGTTACAGTATTAACATTACAGTATACAGGTAGCTACAGTATTAAATTACAGTATAAGAAGCTACATATAAACATTACAGTATACAGGTTGCTTAAATATTAACATTCCAGTATGCATGTGGTTACAGTATTAACATTACAGTATACAGGTAGCTACAGTATTAACATTACAGTATACAGGAAGCTACAATATAAACATTACAGTATACAGGTTGCTTAAATATTAACATTCCAGTATACAGTGTTACAGTATTAACATTACAGTATACAGGTACTACAGTATTAACATTACAGTATAAAATAGCTACAGTATTAACATTACAGTATACAGGCATACAGTATTAACATTACAGATACAGGTAGCTACTGATTAACATTACAGTATACAGGCAGCTACAGTATTAACATTACAGTATACAGGTGCTACAGTATTAACATTACAGTATACAGGTAGCTCAGCATTAACATTACTGTATACAAGTAGCTACAGTATTAACATTACAGTATACAGGTAGCTACAGTATTAACATTGCAGTATACAGGCATCTACAGTATTAACATTACAGTATACTGGTCTCTACAGAATTAACATTACAGTATACAGGCAGCTACAGTATTAACATTACAGTATACAGGTAGCTACAGTATTAACATTACAGTATACAGGCAGCTACAGTATTAACATTGCAGTATACAGGCATCTACAGTATTAACATTACAGTATACAGGTAGCTACAGTATTAACATCACAGTATACAGGAAGCTACAGTATTAACTTTACAGTATACAGGCAGCTACAGTATTAACATCACAGTATACAGGAAGCTACAGTATTAACTTTACAGTATACACGTAGCTACAATTAACATCACAGTATACCGGCAGGTACAGTTTAACATTACACTATACAGGCAGCTACAGTATTAACATTACAGTATACAGGTAGCTACAATATTAACGTTACATTATACAGGCAGCTACAGTATTAACATACAGTATACAGGCAGCTACAGTTTAACATTACAGTATACCTGCAGCTACAGTATTAACATTACAGTATACAGGCAGCTACAGTATTAACATTACAGTATACAGGCAGCTACAGTGTTAACATTACAGTATACAGGTAGCTACAGTGTTAACATTACAGTGTACAGGTACTATAGTATTAACATTACAGTATACAGGCAGCTACAGTATTAACATTACAGTATACAGGCAGCTACAGTATTAACATTACAGTATACAGGCAGCTACAGTGTTAACATTACAGTATACAGGTAGCTATATTATTAACATTACAGTGTACAGGTACTATAGTATTAACATTACAGTATACAGGCAGCTACAGTATTAACATTACAGTATACAGGCAGCTACAGTATTAACATTACAGTATACAGGAAGCTACAGTGTTTTAGAAAGTCAATCAAAGTTTTGCTTGAGTCAAGTTGTTTTTAGCTTAATTGTTTAAGTATTTTTTGTATTAACTATTATAATGACTTATAATGTTTTTCAGACCTGGTGCCTTAGTTGAGTTGGATAAACCTGGTGAATCAGATGACTAAGTTACTTTACTGAGGCTATAAGCATGTGAAAGTCTTGCAACAAGAGTAAGTCTGGATAACTTATCCAGGCCAGCAAGTCTGGATAACTTGTCCAGGCCAGCAAGTCTGGATAACTTGTCCAGGCCAGCAAGTCTGGATAACTTGTCCAGGCCAGCAAGTCTGGATAACTTGTCCAGGCCAGCAAGTCTGGATAACTTGTCCAGGCCAGCAAGTCTGGATAACTTGTCCAGGCCAGGAAATCTGGATAACTTGCCCAGGCCAGGAAATCTGGATGACTAGTCGAGGCCAGGAAGTCTAGTTAATTTGTCCAGGTCAGTATGTCTGGATAACTTGTCCAGACCAGTAAGTCTTCATAACTTGTCCAGGAAAGTAATCCTGGATAACTTGCCCAGGTTGGGAAGTCTGGATAACTTGTCCAGGCCAGGAAGTCTGGTAACTTGTCCAGACCAGTAAGTCTTGATAACTTGTCCAGGACAGTAAGTCTGGATATCTTGTCCAGGTCCAGGAAGTCTGGATAACTTGTCCAGGCCAGGAAGTCTGGATAACTTGTCCAGGCCAGGAAGTCTGGATAACTTGTCCAGGCCAGGAAGTCTGGATAACTTGTCCAGGCCAGGAAGTCTGGATAACTTGTCCAGGCCAGGAAGTCTGGATAACTTGTCCAGGCCAGGAAGCCATGATAACGTGTCCTTAATAAGATGCCGAGATATCTAGTACTGACTAGGTAGCCTGGATAACGTGTCTTGAATAGGAGGCTTGGATAAATTGTCCAGATAAATACTAGATAACTATTACTGACCAGTAAACCTGGATGACTTATCCATACCAGTAAACTTGGATAACCAATTCACAGTATGTGTAAATAGAGTCCAGACCATCAAGTCTGGATATCTTGTCCAGACCATCAAGTCTGGATATCTTGTCCAGACCATCAAGTCTGGATATCTTGTCCAGACCATCAAGTCTGGATATCTTGTCCAGACCATCAAGTCTGGATATCTTGTCCAGACCATCAAGTCTGGATATCTTGTCCAGACAATCAAGTCTGGATATCTTGTCCAGACCATCAAGTCTGGATATCTTGTCCAGACCATCAAGTCTGGATATCTTGTCCAGACCATCAAGTCTGGATATCTTGTCCAGACCATCAAGTCTGGATATCTTGTCCAGACCATCAAGTCTGGATATCTTGTCCAGACCATCAAGTCTGGATATCTTGTCCAGACCATCAAGTCTGGATATCTTGTCCAGACCATCAAGTCTGGATATCTTGTCCAGACAATCAAGTCTGGATATCTTGTCCAGACCATCAAGTCTGGATATCTTGTCCAGACCATCAAGTCTGGATATCTTGTCCAGACCATCAAGTCTGGATATCTTGTCCAGACAATCAAGTCTGGATATCTTGTCCAGACCATCAAGTCTGGATATCTTGTCCAGACAATCAAGTCTGGATATCTTGTCCAGACCATCAAGTCTGGATATCTTGTCCAGACCATCATGGCTGGATATCTTGTCCAGACCATCATGGCTGGATATCTTGTCCAGACCATCAGTCTGGATATCTTGTCCAGACCATCATGGCTGGATATCTTGTCCAGACCATCAAGTCTGGATATCTTGTCCAGACCATCAGTCTGGATATCTTGTCCAGACCATCAGCCTGGATATCTTGTCCAGACCATCAAGTCTGGATATCTTGTCCAGACCATCAAGGCTGGATATCTTGTCCAGACCATCAGGCTGGATATCTTGTCCAGACCATCAAGTCTGGATATCTTGTCCAGACCATCAAGTCTGGATATCTTGTCCAACCATCAAGTCTGGATATCTTGTCCAGACATCAAGTCTGGATATCTTGTCCAGACCATCAAGTCTGGATATCTTGTCCAGACCATCAAGTCTGGATATCTTGTCCACACCATCAAGTCTGGATATCTTGTCCAGATTATCAAGTCTGGATATCTTGTCCAACCATCAAGTCTGGATATCTTGTCCAACCATCAAGTCTGGATATCTTGTCCAACCATCAAGTCTGGATATCTTGTCCAGACCATCAAGTCTGGATATCTTGTCCAACCATCAAGTCTGGATATCTTGTCCAGACCATCAAGTCTGGATATCTTGTCCAGACCATCAAGTCTGGATATCTTGTCCAGACCATCAAGTCTGGATATCTTGTCCAGACCATCAAGTCTGGATATCTTGTCCAGACCATCAAGTCTGGATATCTTGTCCGACCATCAAGTCTGGATATCTTGTCAGACCATCAGACTGGATATCTTGTCCGACTCAAGTCTGGATATCTTGTCAGACCATAAGCCAGGATATCTTGTACATACTATCAAGTCGGATATCTTGTCAACTAGTAAGCGGATATCTTGTCACACTAGTCTGGATATCTTGTCAGACCATCAAGTCCTGGATATCTTGTCTAGATCAGTATACTTGTACAACTGTAACCAGTCTACTAATGTCTGGATAATTGTTCAGACCTGTAAGCCAGGATATCTTGTACATATTATCCAGTATCTTGTACATACTAGTACCAGGATAACATTGTTCAACACTGAATTACCAGGATTTTCTTTCATACTGTAACTATTTTCAAATATGATAACTATATACATATAGTGAATTTAACTTAACATAACGAATAACATTGTTCAATAGTTAGCCCGGAATCTTGCTATAACTGTTCATATAGTTTACGATAACTTATAAACCAGTGCCAATATTTTACTGTTATCCACATTTTCATAGTTCAGGATTAACATCTTCAACAAGTCTGGATAATTATTCAAGCTTATTTTCTACTTTTAATTTTAAAAATATAAAAATTATAATAATATGAATGTTAGGAGTTAAAAATTGTTCAATGTAGACTTTAACATTGTTCAATATTTACTGTGACTCTTAACATTGTTCAATGTTTACTGTGACTCTTAACATTGTTCAATGTTTACTGTGACTCTTAACATTGTTCAATGTTTACTGTGACTCTTAACATTGTTCAATGTTTACTGTGACTCTTAACATTGTTCAATGTTTACTGTGACTCTTAACATTGTTCAATGTTTACTGTGACTCTTAACATTGTTCAATGTTTACTGTGACTCTTAACATTGTTCAATGTTTAGTGTGACTCTTAACATTGTTCAATGTTTACTGTGACTCTTAACATTGTTCAATGTTTACTGTGACTCTTAACATTGTTCAATGTTTACTGTGACTCTTAACATTGTTCAATGTTTACTGTGACTCTTAACATTGTTCAATGTTTACTGTGACTCTTAACATTGTTCAATGTTTACTGTGACTCTTAACATTGTTCAATGTTTACTGTGACTCTTAACATTGTTCAATGTTTACTGTGACTCTTAACATTGTTCAATGTTTACTGTGACTCTTAACATTGTTCAATGTTTACTGTGACTCTTAACATTGTTCAATGTTTATCTAGTTGTAAGCTCTGTAACATTGTTCAATGTTTACTGTGACTCTTAACATTGTTCAATGTTTACTGTGACTCTTAACATTGTTCAATGTTTACTGTGACTCTTAACATTGTACAATGTTTACTGTGACTCTTAACATTGTTCAATGTTTACTGTGACTCTTAACATTGTTTAATGTTTACTGTGACTCTTAACATTGTTCAATGTTATGGTTAACATTGTTCAATTTTACTGTGTTTACATTGTCAATGTTTACAATGTCTTAACATTAATGTTTACTACTAATTAATAATATGTCTTAACATGACTGTTTCTATAACTGTCAATGTTTACTTACTCTTAACATTGTTAATTTTACTGTACAAATGTATTAAATACTTAATTGTTCATATTTACTGTTCTTAAATGTTTTACACGTGTTACATAATACTGTTAAATGTTTACACAGTGTTATCTAATACTCTACAATGTTTACACAGTGTTTCTAATACTGTCAATGTTTACACAGTGTTACTAATATGTAAAATGTTTACACAGTGTTCATAATACTGTCAATGTTTACACAGTGTTAATAATACTTCAATGTTTACACAGTGTTACATAATACTACCAATGTTTACACAGTGTTTCATAATACTGTCAATGTTTACACAGTGTTACATAATACTGTCAATGTTTACACAGGGTTTCATAATACTGTCAATGTTTACACAGTGTTACATAATGCTCTCAATGTTTACACAGTGTTACATAATACTGTCAATGTTTACACAGTGTTTCATAATACTGTCAATGTTTACACAGTGTTACATAATACTGTCAATGTTTACACAGTGTTACATAATACTGTCAATGTTTACACAGTGTTTCATAATACTGTCAATGTTTACACAGTGTTACATAATACTGTCAATGTTTACACAGTGTTGCATAATACTGTCAATGTTTACACAGTGTTACATAATACTGTCAATGTTTACACGGTGTTACATAATACTGTCAATGTTTACACAGTGTTACATAATACTGTCAATGTTTACACAGTGTTTCATAATACTGTCAATGTTTACACGGTGTTTCATAATACTGTCAATGTTTACACAGTGTTACATAATGCTGTCAATGTTTACACAGTGTTAATAAAGTTAATGATTTTCTTTGTATTTCATTAAACATTGACGTCAAATCGTGTTACATAATGCTGTCAATGTTTACACAGTGTTAATAAAGTTAATGATTTTCTTTGTATTTCATTAAACATTGACGTACAAGATCGTGACTTATTGAATAATGATAACTTTTGATAACAACAGTGATAACTGCTTCTCTCTAACAAAAGTAACAGTGACAGTAATAAATGTTAATGTTAATAACTAATAAAAGCAGATGTATCTGAGCATAATAATATTTATTAATAAAAGTATAAATATTATTTAGTTTAAAAAGTAAAGATCAATAATGCTAATTACTAAGACAGTAAAGATCAATAATGTCATTACTAAGACAGTAAAGATCAATAATGTTCATTACTAAGACAGTAAAGATCAATAATGTTCATTACTAAGACAGTAAAGATCAATAATGTTCATTACTAAGACAGTAAAGATCAATAATGTTCATTACTAAGACAGTAAAGATCAATAATGTTCATTACTAAGACAGTAAAGATCAATAATGTTCATTACTAAGACAGTAAAGATCAATAATGATCATATACTAAGACAGTAAAGATCAATAATGTTCATTACTGAGACAGTAAAGATCAATAATGTTCATTACTAAGACAGTAAAGATCAATAATGTTCATTACTAAGACAGTAAAGATCAATAATGTTCATTACTAAGACAGTAAAGATCAATAATGTTCATTACTAAGACAGTAAAGATCAATAATGCTCATTACTAAGACAGTAAAGATCAATAATGTCATTACTAAGACAGTAAAGATCAATAATGTTCATTACTAAGACAGTAAAGATCAATAATGTCATTACTAAGACAGTAAAGATCAATAATGTTCATTACTAAGACAGTAAAGATCAATAATGTTCATTACTAAGACAGTAAAGATCAATAATGTTCATTACTAAGACAGTAAAGATCAATAATGCTCATTACTAAGACAGTAAAGATCAATAATGTTCATTACTAAGACAGTAAAGATCAATAATGTTCATTACTAAGACAGTAAAGATCAATAATGTTCATTACTAAGACAGTAAAGATCAATAATGTCATTACTAAGACAGTAAAGATCAATAATGTTCATTACTAAGACAGTAAAGATCAATAATGTTCATTACTAAGACAGTAAAGATCAATAATGTTCATTACTAAGACAGTAAAGATCAATAATGTCATTACTAAGACAGTAAAGATCAATAATGTTCATTACTAAGACAGTAAAGATCAATAATGTCATTACTAAGACAGTAAAGATCAATAATGTTCATTACTAAGACAGTAAAGATCAATAATGTTCATTACTAAGACAGTAAAGATCAATAATGTCATTACTAAGACAGTAAAGATCAATAATGTTCATTACTAAGACAGTAAAGATCAATAATGTCATTACTAAGACAGTAAAGATCAATAATGATCATTACTAAGACAGTAAAGATCAATAATGTTCATTACTAAGACAGTAAAGATCAATAATGATCATTACTAAGACAGTAAAGATCAATAATGTTCATTACTAAGACAGTAAAGATCAATAATGTTCATTACTAAGACAGTAAAGATCAATAATGATCATTACTAAGACAGTAAAGATCAATAATGTTCATTACTAAGACAGTAAAGATCAATAATGTTCATTACTAAGACAGTAAAGATCAATAATGCTCATTACTAAGACAGTAAAGATCAATAATGCTCATTACTAAGACAGTAAAGATCAATAATGTTCATTACTAAGACAGTAAAGATCAATAATGTTCATTACTAAGACAGTAAAGATCAATAATGCTCATTACTAAGACAGTAAAGATCAATAATGTTCATTACTAAGACAGTAAAGATCAATAATGTCATTACTAAGACAGTAAAGATCAATAATGATCATTACTAAGACAGTAAAGATCAATAATGTTCATTACTAAGACAGTCAAGACTAAGTCTTCCTCCAATGACTCAGATTAAGTTGTAATAAACGACTGTCAATGATTAACACAAGGATGTGTAGGCCTGGGCTACAACCTGGGCTACCACCTTGGCTACCACCTGGACTACCACCTAGGCTACCACCTGGGCTACCACCTGGGCTACCACCTGGGCTACCACCTGGGCTACCACCTGGGCTACCACCTAGGCTACCACCTGGGCTACCACCTGGGCTACTACCTAGGCTACCACCTGGACTACCACCTGGGCTACCACCTAGGCTACCACCTGGGCTACCAACTGGACGGAAGACTCGAACTGTGGTCTGAAGAATGACAGGTCCATCACTCCTGGGCTACCACCTGGGCTACCACCTGGATTACCACCTTGGCTACCACCTGGACTTCCATCTGGGCTACCACCTGGTCTACAATACTTATTGTAATATATTAACTCAGAGGCAACAACTGTAACACAACTGAACTCCTCACTACAGCCCAGGAGCTGTAGCAATAACATTATTATTATTACTAAACTCATAGTGGTATACATGAGGGGAATGACAGGAAGTTGCTTGTAAAGGCAAAGCAATTGATCAACAAAGAGAGATAGTAGAGGGCAACGAGTGACTAGCTCCCTTAAAGTTTACTATACAAATAGTAGGAGTCTAAGAAATAAGATAGATGAGCTAAGATTACTTGCAAGTGCAGGTAATATAGATATTATTGATATAACAGAGACCTGGTTCAATCTGAAAGATAGAGAAATGCCTTCCGAGTGCAACATTCAGGGTTACAAACTATTCCACACTGATAGGGTCAACAGGAAGGGTGGTGGAGTGCGATGTATGTCAGAGATAATTTAAATTGTTGTGTTAGACAAGATATAAGATTAGAAACATCGGACACAGAATCTGTTTGGCTACAGTTTCTCGAGGGTCGTGAAAAATTAATTTTGGGTGTGATTTACAGGCCCACAAGTCTGGATAGGGAGCGCAGTAAGCTGCTATGGGACGAAATTCATAAGGCGTCTAGATATGAAAATGTTGTGTTAATGGGAGATTCCTTATAAAAAAAGGAAGGTGGCGTGAAGCTGTGAGCTTGACCTGATGACCGTGAAGACACTGGCAGTCAACCTCATTATCTGGCTACGAATCTTCCTGGTTAATATAGAATTTTAAATCCTTTTAAATCCAGTATGGGAATAGGAAATGATTCATAGAGAAGGTACATATTAGTAAAGGTAATTCAGGAAGAGAATAAAATTCTGTAATAGTATACTAAATTACTTTAAATAATAGAGATGTTTTAAAAGAATTGCACATCAATGGTATAACACATTAGTGGTATACCACACTAACTGCTTACTTCGGTGATGGTGTATTGCAATTATTGGCAATCATAACGACGATATATCATATACGTATGCCATAGTGACACAACATTTATATTGCAAAGGTTGAAATCCATGAAGAAGGTAAACCATAATGTTTGTTTACTTCCACGTCAGTAAGTTCAGTAATAGTTTACACCATAATGGTATACTTCGGGGGGATGTATAGAGCATTGCTGATATACAGCAAGGATGGTAAACCACACTGGTGTTATACTACCAGTATGTTGTACCTCATTGAGCATATTACTCTGTGATGATACTCAACAATAATGGAATATCAGAATGATGTTATATTCTCATGATGGTATATTATTGGTATAACCCTGAGAGAGACTACTCCAACTAGAACTCTTGCAGCTTCAACCATCGACTTATGTAAAGAAATCCTCTCATTTAACTTACTTTTTAAATATTTCTAAAAAAAAGATTATGGTTATTTGTATAAGGAGAGCATACTCGTGATCGACACTGCAATTCCTTATAAAAAAAGGAAGACACTAACATGAGCTTGACCTGACATTGGCAGTCAACCTGCATACCACGTGGTGGCCAGTAGGTTGGTCCATAACATCTATAAACATTTGTTACTACACATGTAAAACTGTGACTCAAAATGATGAGTTTTACCACACTGTTTCACATGGGTCACGAGTCTGCCTATATACGTAGGTGCTACCAATATCTGGCTACAGGACTGAATCAACCCAGCACATTACATTATCCATGAACAACTTCTCACTTTTAAATGACTTGTACAATATTCGCTGCGGAAGTACAGTAGTTTAATGAGGCAGAACTACTCAATGTAACACTTGTAGGTAGAGGGATTGGTAAAGCGTGTCGTGAATGTTGAACCCCAGACTTTCCAAGCTGTCCAAGATTCACTAATAAATCCTAGAATCTCTGGCGAAAACATATCAGGTGAGCATCAGATTTGAGAGTAATAAGAATATATTGAGCATCAATGATTCCATCAGTTATTGGACGTATGTGAACCAATCTTGACGAAGTTATAGATAAATACACCAACACTGCACAAATATTTTATTGTTTTATTTTCGTCTAGACGAACTCATCCCGAGTGATAGATTGTTTACAATGAAACTGTGTTCCTGTGTGATGATTTTAATAAACTTTTTAGGCAGACTCGGTTAAACAAGTGAAATACTCTAAGTAGGAGTGGGTGATGAGCACGGTGCTTATCACCCACTAATAGGCTTAGGAACTGATTACCTCCTCTTTTGTATATACTTCTACAGTCATTACATTATGTATTTTTATTATATTGATAAAGCCTCTGGAGGGCGAAACGTCTACAAATCAATCGTATCCAGATGTTGCACATGTGTCTAATACTTTGACGTCTTGATGTGTTTATGGCAACTATCCTCTAGCCCAGCCTGATGCCCCAACACACAGGCGAACTATCCTCTAGCCCAGCCTGATGCCCCAACACACAGGCGAACTATCCTCTAGCCCAGTCTGATGCCCCAACACACAGGCGAACTATCCTCTAGCCCAGCCTGATGCCCCAACACACAGGCGAACTATCCTCTAGCCCAGCCTGATGCCCCAACACACAGGCGAACTATCCTCTAGCCCAGCCTGATGCCCCAACACACAGGCGAACTATCCTCTAGCCCAGCCTGATGCTCCAACACACACGCGAACTATCCTCTAGCCCAGCCTGATGCCCCAACACACAGGCGAACTATCCTCTAGCCCAACCTGATGCTCCAACACACAGGCGAACTATCCTCTAGCCCAGCCTGATGCCCCAACACACAGGCGAACTATCCTCTAGTCCAGCCTGATGCCCCAACACACAGGAGAACTATCCTCTAGCCCAGCCTGATGCCCCAACACACAGGAGAACTATCCTCTAGCCCAGCCTGATGCTCCAACACACAGGAGAACTCTACCATCCTGGTGTGTCTACCCGGAGGGTATTCCGGGGATCAACGCCCCCGCGGCCCGGTCCACGACCAGGCCTCCCGGTGGATAAGAGCCTGATCAATCAGGCTGTTCCTGCTGGTCGCAGGTAGTCCAACGTACGAACCCCAGCCTGGCTGATCCGACACCAACTTTAAGTATCTGTCCAGCTCCCTCTTGAAAGCAGCCGGTGGCCTATTGGTAATTTTCCTTATGGCTGGTGGGAGGCTGTTGAACAGTCTTGGGCCCCGGACACTTATGGTGTTTTCTCTTAGTGTACCAATGGCGCCCCTACTTTTCATTTACTTTCATTTTACTTTCATAGGGAGTGATTTCTGTGTGCAGATTCGGGACTATTCCCTCTAGGATTTTCCAAGTGTAGATTATGATATATCTCTCTCGCCTGCGTTCCAGCGAGTACAAGTGCTTCCAAGCGTTCCAGCAGTTGAGGTGTTTGATTAAACTTATATGTGCAGTAAAGGTTCTCTGTACATTCACTAGATCTGCAATTTCACCTGCATTGAACGGAGATGTTAATGTACCTTAATATTCCAGCCTAGAGAAAACACGTGAACCCACTGCACCCCAGCCACTAGGGGTGCCTGTGGATCCTAACCTCAGCCTGAAATACAGTACCCAGGCTCACTCTGGCCTGATGGTGTGCCTGTGAACCCCAGCCTGAACCCCAGGACCCAGGCTCACTCTGGCCTGCTGGTGTGCCAGTGGGAGCAATAAGATAAATAAATGAGTGGACTCTGCTTGCTGGAGGAAGGCAGCGTCCATTCTTGCTCACCGGTGACTACCGCTGGCTGAACCCCCCCCACCCCCGCTGCTGAACCACACAACCTCGCTGCTGAACCACACCACCCCCGCTGGTGAACCACACCACCCCCCGCTGGCTGAACCACACAACCCCCGCTGGCTGAACCACACCCCCGCTGCTGAACCACACCACCCCGCTGGCTGAACCACACAACCCCTCGCTGGCTGAACCACACCACCCCCGCTGGCTGAACCACACCACCCCCGCTGCTGAACCACACCACCCCCGCTGGCTGTACCCCACAACCCCTCGCTGGCTGAACCCCCTCCGCTAACTGAACCCCACCACCCCTCGCTGGCTGACCCCCGCTAACTGAACCACACAATCCCTCGCCGGCTGAACAACACCACCCTGGTTGGCTAAACCACACAACCCCTCTTGTTGAACCACACAACCCATCTGGCTGAACCACACCACCCCCGCTGGCTGACCCCCCGCTAACTGAACCACACAACCCCACGCTGGCTGAACCACACCACCCCCGCTGGCTGTACCACACCCCCGCTGGCTGTACCACACCACCCCCGCTGGCTGAACCACACCACCCCGCTGGCTGAACCACACCACCCCCGCTGGCTGAACCACACCACCCCGCTGGCTGAACCCCTCCCCGCTAACTGAACCACACCACCCCACGCTGGCTGTACCCCCCGCTGGCTGTAACCCCCACTGGCTGTACCACACCACCCCCGCTGGCTGAACCACACCACCCCCGCTGGCTGTACCACACCACCCCCACTGGCTGTACCACACCACCCCGCTGGCTGAACCACACCACCCCCGCTGGCTGAACCACACCACCCCCGCTGGCTGAACCACACCACCCCCGCTGGCTGAACCACACACCGGGAAGTGTTTTATAAGAGCACTTGACAATATTCAGTAACTTGGATGGCCAGAGACTTCTTGTCAGGGGTTAAAGTGAAGCTTCACCTTTGAAACACAATTGATATAAGTCACTTTTTCTGACTTTTTCGGGTTATCCTGGGTAATTTACACACATGTTACTATATATGATAATTTGTGTAAGTGTATTTACGTGTTCCTGTTCCTAAATAATCTTATTAACTCATTGTTATTTAATGGAGTTTGTTTCCTTACGATGGAAATATTGACGCAAATGCATTAAAATACGACCTTTGTATTATACTACGTTTGTGTATTTTTCCATCTGGTGAGAGTGATGACACCAGCTGTCGACTCCAACACCTGACTGTCTTGATCTGGTGAGAGTGATGACACCAGCTGTCGACTCCAACACCTGACTGTCTTGATCTGGTGAGAGTGATGACACCAGCCGTCGACTCCAACACCTGACTGTCTTGGGACTAGTCTTGTTGCAAACCTTTGCACTTTCTCTAGTTTCTTGACGTGCTTGACCAGGTGTGGGTTCCAAACTGGTGCTGCATACTCCAGTATGGCCCTGTGTGTGTGTACTCACCTAATTGTGGTTGAAATGGGGTCGAGACTCAGCTCCTGGCCCCGCCTCTTTGCTGTCCGCTACTGGGTCTCTGCTCTCCCTGCTCCATGAGCTTTATCATACCTTGTCTTAAAACTATGTATGGTTCCCGCCTCCACTATATCGTTCGCTAGACTATTCCACTTCCTAACTACTCTATGGCTGAAGAAGTGCTTCCTAACATCCCTTTGACTCATCTGAGTCTTCAGCTTCCAGTTGTGTCCCCTTGTTTCTGTGTTCCCTCTCTGGAACATCCTGTCACTATCTACCATGTCGATTCCCTGCAGTATTTTGTATGTCGTTATCATGTCTCCTCTAACCCTTCTGTCCTCAAGTGTTGTTAGTCCTATTTCCCTCAACCTTTCTTCATATGGCATTCCCCTGAGCTGTGGAACTAGCCTTGTCGCAAACCTTTGCACTTTCTCTAACTTCTTGACGTGCTTGACCAGGTGTGGGTTCCATACTGGTGCTGCATACTCTAGTATGGGCCTGACGTACACGGTGTACAGTGTCTTGAACGATTCCTTGTGAAGGTAACGGAACGCTAATCTTAGGAGGTTTGCCAGTCACCCTATGCTGCCGCAGTTATCTGGTTGAAGTGTGTTTCCGTGCTTGGCGTTATACTCACCCCAAGGACTTTCTCTTTTGATGAGGTTTGTAGCCTTTCTCCACCTAGCCTGTACTCTGTCAGCTGTCTTCTTTGCCCTTCTCCGATCCTTATGACTTTGTATTTAGTGGGGTTAAATTTGAGAAGCCAGTTGCTAGACCAGATGTCAAGCTTGTCCAGGTCTCTTTGAAGTCCTGCTTGGTCTTCATCCGATGTGATTCTCGTCATTAATTTCACATCATCTGCAAACAGAGACACTTCTGAGTCTATCCCGTCCGTCATGTCATTCACATATACCAAGAATAGCACTGGTCCTAGGACTGACCCCTGCGGTACACCGCTCGTCACCGGCGCCCACTGTGATACCTCATCACGCACCATGACCCGTTGTTGCCTCTCTGTGAGGTATTCCCTGATCCATTCCAGTGCCCTTCCTGTTATACACGCTTGGTCTTCCAACTTCTTTACTAATCTCATATGAGGAACTGTGTCGAAGTGTAAACAGCCTACCCAGAGGCTGTTTCAAACTGCGCGGCACTATGGTGCTGCCCTCTATAGGCCTATCAAGGTCGGGCTGGTCAGCCATGCTTCTCTCTCACTTACACGGCCTACCTCACTGAAGCAGCATCTCCCCCTACGAACTGGCTCCCGGTCCCCTCGCACTCTGTCCCCGTGTATTCCTACACCTTGCCATTAATAAACTGAGTCTAGTCATCGGCCGTATCTCTGCACCTACGCTACCATTCTACTGCCCAAAGTAAGCAGCCAAGAAGTTAGACTTAACAGTGGTGACAGCAGTGGTTCACGGCAGAGTGTAGTGTAGGGGACCCACCGCCCAGTCGATCTTCCGACCAAGCCAGTCATATCCAGGTCATTTGCTGGCTTCTCGCATCATCCGTAGCTTCTAGCGTCTTGTGGGTGCCTGAGTCAGCGCATCGTCCACGATTTTTCCACAAAATCGGGACATATGGCGTCATCTCCAGCTCCCCAGCCTGAAGCAGTCACGTGTGTGTTCATCTCCTACTCTACAACTCTCCAGCATTCTCCTACACCCTTCTGCATCCAGCAGCGTCTCGACGCTCTTCCTACAGCTACAAGAGACGCTAGGTGAGGTCGTTTTGGGTGTGGTGGTGGTGCGTCCACGAGTGTCTACCTCAGGGCGCCGCTGCCTGCCTATCTCCCACCACAACAACCTGCTCTCCACTCCTTGCTACGTTTCTACGCTCCCTCTACCCAGCTCGTCGCCTGTGTGTTGTTTTCTCCGAGTTCTTAAAGAAGCCAGCCCTGGCTTGACCACGTGGGAACCCATCGTGGTTGTCCCAAGCCAAGCCAAGCCAGGAGACTGCAGTGTTCCCAGGTCCTCGTTCCTGCGTTCTTCAATCTTCACCCTTCCTCCAGCTTCAGCAGTGATTTAATTTTTTTTTTTGTATTAGCACCAGTATCTTAAACTCCCCCCCATTGAAAACTGTAAAGTAACATCTTAGTAAATGTTGCAGTCTCTTGCAGTACTTCTGGCATTCTGAAAAAGCCCTTTTTCTGTAGAAATTTCCCGTGTCCGTCTGCGCTTCCTAAGCCACGGTCAGCAACGCTCTCAGACGCGTTCCAAGTGTAAACATTAAGCCGCTCTCTCAGCTGGCGAGTTTCTGTGTTTTTTTAGTAAAACCCCTCATTTCCGCAGAATTCTACGCCCTTTTCCCGTTCTTCCCAAGCCTTGCACAATCTTTCCTACGCCACTGGAGACCCCATAGAAGCCTACAAGTGTTTATAGTGTGTGTACCGCGCATCCAGCCACCAGTACACACCAGGAGTTTCAGTATCTGCCTACTTGCTTCTAACCCCCCATCTACAATCAAAGTTAAGTAAACAGTGACTTGTCTAGCATTTCCTAAGAATTTGTGACATTATTTAATTGCCCTGCAACAAGTACAGTATCACTGAAGCCCATACTTTCAGTGAATTTTTTTAGCAACATTGTTGCACTTTGCAAGCTCAATTTTTTTGCATTTTAAATCCTAGTGCATTATTTCTGTACATAGCTCTCACCTAATTATTAAGTTGTTCCTGCTCAAAGTTGTTCATTGTGCTACCCATATATATATAGTATATATATTCTTTTAATTGCAAGTTACATCTGTCTGCTATTATTTTGATTGTTGCATCTGCAAGCTAGCACAAATTGTTGACAACCTTGCACAGTTCTGATGTGTTAGTGTGTTCAAAGTGTTATTTTAATACTTGCCAGTGTCAGTTTTATTCTGCTTGAATTCAACAACTTGTGACTAGACACCTACATTTTCTCCAGTGTCTCAATTTAATTTTTTTCCATATTATTTCTTTGCCATATTTTTGTTTAGGCACATTCACCTGTGTTTTGCATTCTGTTAATGTTTATGCCTTGTCATTGAGTGATTTATCAGTCCCTGTTATTGAATTTTCAGGGTCCTGCTTATTTGCCATTATTGCAATAATTAATTACCTGTGAAATTCCATACTTTTGCACCAGAATTTACTTAACAATTTTTTTCTTGTGTCAGTGTATACTCATTTTGCCACCTGTAACTTTTTGCCCCTATTATTATTGATTTTTATCATTTTGGCATTTTACTCATTGCCTTTTGTGTGAAATTCAGTACTTTGATACAGTAAATTTTTGTGACTGTTTTTATTCCATTGAAGACTGATTTTATTACTTGTTTTGCCACCTTACCTTGCTGCAAGTGAATTCATATTTTTCTTTGCCATACCTAATTGCAACTGCCAGCACCTGCAACATTTTGCTGTGTGATGAGCAAGCCTGCACTGTAGTACATTGTATGTAATACCCAGTTTTCATTTTTCTTTGCAAACTTTTGTTAATTCTGCTACTTGTTACAGTTCATTCATTTTCATGCAATTTTCTTGCCAGTTATCTCTGCTTTTGTTCTGTGTACACCCCAGCAATTAATTCATTTGTGTCCAAAATTTACCTTGAGTTTCAGAGTGTACCATTCTTTTTTTTTTGACGAAATTCACGCATTTGTTAACAAATAAGCAGTTCTTCAGTAACACCGGTATAGTTAAGATGCGGACCACACAGCTTGTTTTCCAGCGAGATAGGTTCACGTCTGATCGCAACACCCATGCTAAGGAAAGTAAGGTGGAACCAGGTTGCAAAGTTATGTTGCTCAACCCGACGCAGACCCCTGGTATGCATAAACTTGTCCCCAAGTTTGTCGGACCTTACCGTGTCCTACGACAGCTCCGCGGCAATAAGTTCGAGGTGAGGGAGATAGCTACCGGAACTATCAGAGAAGCTCACCTTGACCACATGAAGTATATTGATCATGTGCAAGCTGAAGCAGAGCTGGAATCGCGGGCATTGCAAAACCACAATCAGACTCAAACTAGTGACAACCCGTCTAGTTCTTCACCCGCTATCCCTACGACAGATGACAGTCCTGTAAGGCTCCATACTTATGGCCTGAGACCCCGGACAGCAGTACATTTCTGTGACATTGACATACCTACTGACTTGTCCGACTCCTACGCTAGCTACGCTAATTGTTTGCTTGCAGAAATGGGGATTAATGCGCACACATTGTATAGTTAGTAAATAATGGAGTCAGGGTGGACAACACCATGTAAATACGTAAAATTTATTCTTAGAGGGTACATGTAGTATAATGAATTCCATGGAAATAATGTTATTGTGAGTATGTGCATCCAGTGTGTCTTGTAAAGCCTGTATAAAGGCAAGGGCAATATCGCCTTTTTGAGTTAAATGTCACACCTTAGGAAATGCTACTGTCAGTCATTGTTTGCAGATGTGAGGATGCTACAGCGCTCATGGAAGTGCAGTCAAGTTGATGTCTGGCCCTGTGGACAACCTGTATATAGAAGACTCTAGTTCCTGTGTCAGCGTTGGCTTGTTCTGTCCTCTGTCCAGCTGTGCGGGCAGGCCGATTTTCTCTTCCCTGACTCACATAGGGGGAGAGTTTTTTTTTCAGCCTGCACCGGCAATTTCCTATTGTAAATGTCAGGTGACCGGAAGCCAGTTTCCCCTGGGTAACCTTGCTTGCTTGTTTACACCTTCGTGCCCGCCAGTATTGTCGTGTCGAGACGACACGCGGTAGGTGGCCGAGCGGATGTAAACAGCCTACCCAGAGGCTGTTTCAAACTGCGCGGCACTATGGTGCTGCCTTCTATAGGCCTATCAAGGTCGGGCTGGTCAGCCATGCTTCTCTCTCACTTACACGGCCTACCTCACTGAAGCAGCATCTCCCCCTACGAACTGGCTCCCGGTCCCCTCGCACTCTGTCCCCGTGTATTCCTACACCTTGCCATTAATAAACTGAGTCTAGTCATCGGCCGGATCTCTGCACCTACGCTACCATTCTACTGCCCAAAGTAAGCAGCCAAGAAGTTAGACTTAACAGAAGGCCTTCCTGCAGTCCAGGAAAATGCAGTCAACCCACTCTTCTCTCTCTTGCCTTACCTCTGTTACTTTATCATAGAACTCCAGGAGGTTTGTTACACAGGATTTGCCTTCCCTGAATCCGTGCTGTCTGGCGTTGATTATCCTGTTCTGCTCCAGATGCTCCACCATTCTTTTCCTGATGATTTTCTCTAAGACTTTGCACACTATACACGTAAGTGACACCGGTCTATAGTTTAGTGCCTCTTTTCTGTCTCCATTTTTAAAGATGGGGACTACGTTGGCCATTTTCCATATCTCAGGTAACTGCCCAGTTTCAAGGGATGTGTTGAATATTATGGTAAGTGGCACACTCAGAACCTCAGCTCCTTCCCGAAGGACCCACAGGAAGATATTGTCCGGACCCATCGCCTTTGAGGTATCAAGGTCACTGAGTAACTGCTTCACCTCCCCCTCAGTTGTGTGTATGCCCTCCAGCACTTGATACATCCCTTGTTGGTGACGCACCCCGTCCTGTCTACCCAGCTGCCTTCCTGCCTCCACTGTGAATACTTCCTTAAACCTCGAGTTGAGCTCCTCACATACCTCTTGATCATTACTTGTGAGTTCCCCATCCTCTATCCTCAGCCTTATCACCTGGTCCTTGACTGTTGTCTTCCTTCTGATGTGACTGTACATCAGTTTCGGGTCAGACTTGACTTTCGATGCTATGTCATTTTCGTACTGTTTCTGGGCCTCCCTCCGTACCTGTGCATACTCGTTTCTAGCTCTTCGACTAATCTCTTTGTTTACTTGGGTTCTTTGCCTTCTGTACCTTTTCCATTCTCTGACACTCCGAGTCTTCGCCTCCCTGCACCTTTGGGTAAACCAGGGGCTCTTTCTGGTCTTCCCATTTAATCTTTTTCCTTTGGGTATAAACCGTTCCTTGCACTTTGTCGCTACGTATTCCATCATTTCATTTACTGACTGTCCTTCCATTTCCCTTTCCCACAGAACATCCTGCAGGAAATTCCTCATACCCGTGTAGTCCCCTCTTTTAAAGTCTGGTTTGTCTCTTTCAGTACCGTTTTCCCTCTACACCTGTAGCTCTACAATTTACTCAAAGCTCAGCACCATATGGTCGCTCGCTCCCAGGGGGCTCTCGTGTGTTATGTCCTCGATATCTGAACTGCTCAGGGTGAATACAAGGTTCAGCCTTGCTGGTTCGTCCTCTCCTCTCTTTCTGGTTTTGTCCCTGACATGTTGGTGGATCAGGTTTTCAATTACCACGTCCATCATCTTGGCTCTCCAAATTTCTGGACCCCCACGTGGTTCTTGGTTCTCCCAGTCGATCTCCCTGTGGTTGAAATCGCCCATGACCAGTAACTTCGCTCGGCTCATGTGCGCGTGTGTGCATGTACTCACCTAATTGTGGTTGCTGTGTGTGTGTTTCTGTGTGTGTGTGTGTGTGTGTGTACTCACCTAGTT